>NW_017547254.1:2608230-2634477 GCF_001854935.1 Bemisia tabaci
ACGGGTGGGTGATATCGTTCGACCTCTCAGGCAATGTCAAAAAACTATTTCTCTTATGATATTCATCCAAAGGGAAGTTTATTTAATCGGTTTTCCAAAGAATTACCCAAAAATATAATTTCCATGGGCGTGCAAAACTCTGAGGAGATCAAAATTTTTCGTGTTAAAAATGATCTAATACTACTAAAACGGCCAAAAACAACTACTTTGCCGGCCTTTGCCGGGTCTCAAGCGGCCATTTCTAGTTAGTATTAATCCTAGTCATGATGTAGAGACAAATATCTTTTGCCAGTTTTTGCCTATTTGTGAAATACAGCCTTTTAAAGTCGCCTGCTCAGCCCTCATGAGTATTGGATGTGGCTCGCGTGACGGGTAGGTGATATCGTTCGACCTCTCAGGCAATGTCAAAAAACTATTTCTCTTATGATATTCATCCAAAGGGAAGTTTATTTAATCGGTTTTCCAAAGAATTACCCAAAAATATCATTTCCATGGGCGTGCAAAACTCTGAGGAGATCAAAATTTTTCGTGTTAAAAATGATCTAATACTACTAAAACGGCCAAAAACTACTACTTTGCCGGCCTTTGCCGGGTCTCAAGCGGCCATTTCTAGTTAGTACTAATCCTAGTCATGATGTAGAGACAAATATCTTTTGCCAGTTTTTGCCTATTTGTGAAATACAGCCTTTTAAAGTCGCCTGCTCAGCCCTCATGAGTTTTGGATGTGGCTCGCGTGACGGGTGGGTGATATCGTTCGACCTCTCAGGCAATGTCAAAAAACTATTTCTCTTATGATATTCATCCAAAGGGAAGTTTATTTAATCGGTTTTCCAAAGAATTACCCAAAAATATCATTTCCATGGGCGTGCAAAACTCTGAGGAGATCAAAATTTTTCGTGTTAAAAATGATCTACTACTACCAAAACGGCCCAAAACAACTAGGTACTTTGCCGAGTCTCAAGTGGCCATTTCTTGTTAGTACTAAGTAATCCTAGGCATGGTACAGAGACAAATATATTTTGCCATTTGAAGCGAAAAAAATATATTACAACATTTGAAATTTAAGGTTGCTCTGGAATTAAAAAATCAACAGGCATTGCAGTTTCGTGAATTTTTTCCTGCTCACTGGTCGAAATGGTTTGATAGGGGCGACACCCTTTTATTGAATTTTTATACTGCCATTTCTGAAACTGCAACCAGAAGTAGATTCCAAAAACAGATCGTGCTGACTGGATGCTGCGTGAAGTTATTCAATGTAACAACACCCCCCCCCTCCTCAACAAAAATAACCACCAGGGTCTAAATATTAGTAAAATAGTAGATCGCTCTTGATGACCATAATCATTAAATTTGTCAAGATTATCATAGTTCAAGCACAGAGCCACGTTGTCAAATTATTAATCCCATGTTGAGTGCGAATTTGCTATTTTACGCATATTTACCATATTATGGTTAACGATAGGGTCATATCGACTTTAAATTCGTGATCAGCGACCCAAAAAACACATATAAGCATATGTTGCACGCTGATAAGGGTGATATTCTAATTAATGCCGCCTAGATCGGGCTCTGGAACCAATGTGCGCCGCTCTAGGTGATTCCGTGTCAAATTTAATGATTTTCAAAGCCCTCTAATTTTTTCTTTCATATTTTGTGCTTTTACTGTGCTGCAGCGCAACCAAACGCTCAAAATTGGACGTATTTGATTCGAACAGATTGATGTACAAATGGGATAAAACCAAAGATTGCGTGCTTTTTGGTTTTTCCCCCTCTTTTATTCATTTTTGTACAGTTCCTTTCAACACACGGCTCATTGAGATTAATATCGATGCCATCGCTTGAAAATCTTTTACAAATGTTTGCTACGTTTTACTAAGATGAATCACAAAAGGAAAGTAACATTTCCTTTTAGAAAATGAGTTACCATAACAACACCTCCTTCTCTTTCAATTTTCTCAGTTCGATATTATTGATTTAATTTTAAAATCGGACTTAAATATAATGCTTGAACCAAGTCACTGTTGCTTATTTTACGCATGGATGTAAACTACTGGACAAAACAGATGCGTGGACAAAAAATCGGTGACGGAATGTCCTGAAACCACCATTTTTTGCGATGATTATAAAGTGAAACTAAAAATATCCGTGTAAAAAGGCTGCAGGTTTTGTTTTCTATTCTTTTTTTTGAAAAATTTAAACACAAGTGTTAACCGAGGTAATAGAAACGCATCAGGTCTCATTTTGAAAAAAAAAACCAACTCGGTAACTCAAAAATGCTCAGTTTTCATTACTGAGAATCAGTTTTCATAAAGGTCATTGAACTTAACGCACCCGTTCCAACTTGGACCTTTAAAGAGTTCTGAAGTACTTGTCTTTTGGCACCAACAATCTTTTTCTTGTAACTTCTTCAACTACTGTGTAGTTGTGTGAGGGTGTGTCTTGATTATTTTCATTTTTTCGAGTTGGTGTGTTTTCGTTCTCACTGATTCAATTAAGAACAAAATCTTATGACATTAGTTTTAAGGTTAGCTTTAAGATCACATTAACTTTAATGTAATCAATGCCCCGCAAGGGGCAGTTGTACAATTTTATTTTAATAAAAAAAAAAAAAAAACTGATTCAATTGTAGTTTCGCCCTTTAGTCAGCCAAGCGACGATTTAGGTACTCCGGCAACGGCGTAAGGATCAATCATAGAGTTGCCAATATCCACGGCCTTGAACGGGCGCGCGACCTAGGAAACTGGGCGCGAATTGGACAATGGACAGATCTTGGCGCTGTCGTGGCATGTGCGGGTCATTTTTAACGTTTCCTTACGAGCTTGACGCTTCGACAGGGCGTGAAAAGCGTCGTGCCTCTCGGGGGAGGCCACCGACCGCCGCAGCACCGCATTGCTGAATGCCAAAAGCCCTCGCTACGCCCACGATAAATTATCGGCCGCCGTAGGGGGGTGTGTTCGTGCTGGCACTCGTCTCCTCGGGTCGATTCCCGGGACTGATAAGGAACTCGTGGTTTTTTTCTGCTGGAGCGTTTTGTCGAAGAACAGGACCTCGTTAGGTGTTGACTGAGGAGACAAAATATTTGATCATAATGAAAAAAAGTTTCGGGCTATATAAACATACCGTCCGTTTCGGGCTTGGAGGCCAAAAGTTCCGTAACGTAAGAGCCGTAACTTCGATTGCTCTGGGTGGCACGCCCAGAACTTTTGGCCTTTGAGCCCGAGACTGATAAGGAACTCGTGGTTTTTTCTGCTGGAGCGTTTCGTCGAAGAACAGGACCTCGATAGGTGCTGACTGAGGAGACAAAATATTTAATCATAATGAAAAAAAGTTTCGGGCTATATAAACATACCGTCCGTTCAGGGCTCAGAGGCCAAAAGTTCCGGATGCTGGAGCCGTAACTTCGATTGCTCTGTGTGGCACGTCCAGAACTTTTGGCCTTTGAGCCCGCAACGCGGACGGTATGTCTATATAGCCCGTAAGTACGGCTTCCACGGTCGGATTTTTTTTTTCAGTGCAGAGACACGCAGTGACGCATACGTAGGAAAAACTCAACACAAAATTTGGTTAATAAGGAATCAAGTAAGTTACAAAATAACCCAAGCCTTCGGTTGACTCTGGGGCTTCCCAGTCTCTCAATTGTTTTCTGCGCTAAACTTACCGTAAATTGTACCCAAGTCAACGCAAAAGTCGGGTTGGTTTGTGTTCCACTTCCTGCACTAACCAAAAGTAACACAAGAATACAAATGTTTTTCTCAGTGTAGCAGGAGCCAGGTCCAGGTCCAGGTCCTTTGCTCAAAAGTAGGTAATTTTTATTGAACGACAAAACTTGCCCTCGCGTTGATGTAATCCGAGGTCCCAAATTTTTAAGATTTCGCTCAGAAAGACGAAAAATTAATCACTCAGTTTTTCCGGGGCTACTGATGACCATGATTTCAGAGTCTCTCTTCCTTTTCCTCCATGAAAAAGAGTGATCATCAATTTATTGACACGAATAATGTCCCAGCAAACAACTTCTCCTGGTGAAACTTTTGGATGCTTCGAAAACAGTTATTTGTTTTCGTGAATCTCACGCTCCCTCTCCTTCCTTTTCCCCCGAAAACCGCCGGACCCGCAACTTCGCAAGCTTCTTTCAATGTCAAAGTCAGACCGTCCGTAGCCGTCACAAGATTCGTCGTTCCTCTGGTATCTCGATTTCCACATGAGTACTTTTATCCATATAACCCATTTCTGTCCGGGGCTCATGTGGAAAAAGAGATACGCCCTTACGTCAGAGGAACGACGATTTATCAGTCGATTAGACTTTTGGAAAACCAAAATATTTCCAAGACAAAATATCTAGATAAGTGGTCGGTGATACCGAAACTCCAGGGTTTATTAACTCGTGTGATTCAACCACGATCGATAATATTTACATCCCGGAGAAGACATTGACCGAGAGTCCCCCAGTAACCAAAACAAAATTCATCGCGGGGGAACTCTTCACACATGAATATAAATCCAAGGTTCTTTGCACAACTCGCGATCATATTTCGTCCGGATTCCGGGCTCGCGTTTCAGCTTCCGTTTAAATTCGGTTCGTTATCGTAATATTTTGAACCGAAAATCTTACGGTTGCACGCCATTAGGCAACCTTAGCGCTAAGATTTCCAATCTATGTGCTGTATAAGTTCTCAGAAAGTTTTCGTTTTTGGTAACAGTTCGTTCCATAGCGTTATACTGAGCCGATTTTCATTATTTTTAATCATTAACACTGAAAAAAAAGATCGGTAGAATTTTCCATTCCTTCACGCTGTATTTTAACAGCGTGAATTCAAAGTCGATTCTGGCAGAATTGACTCTGAATTGACGTTGTGTGAAATACAGCGTGAAGGAATGGTAAATTCTACCAATCTTTTTTTTTCTATGAATCAGCAGTTGAAAATCTCTAGATGAGCCCGCTGCTAACGATTCAATAGACTGATTCAATGGATGCGTCATACGTTTCATATCGAAGTTCGGTGGCTCTATAGCGTGGGCAATAGACACCCTGTCTTATTCACGCCATGATGGCGAAATGCGCCTGAGTGTCTTTCTCACTCGAAATTCTCAACGATTTATGAGTTATTAATTTGATTACATTTTGCAATAAAAAACTACTATCTTCGATCTTCCATGAAAGCACGTTTCTGCACGGGGAAACAAATGGCGTTTATGTTGTTTCTAAAATGAGCCATAAATAGTGGTTCATTATTGAGAAATGTAATCCAATCGATCTATGGTTTGTTGATGATAGAATTGTAATGAAATGACACAATTAACTTAACCGAGAATGCGGACATGAGGTCATGTTTTATCGATTCGGTTGGAAATCGCAAATCGACATGTCGAATATATCCCGAATGACGTAGCTACTAAATCAGTCTATAGGAAGTGTATTTATCTCTACCCGTCACCCCGACTCCGCAATATTTCCGGGAATCTTCGGTTGCAGGATAAGGTTTCAGACAGTGTCTGCTCCGATGAGCTTTGTCTGCCAACGGAACGCACTTCTGGAAACTTTCGATCCGATAGTAAACATGTTTGCGCGTGCGGTGTGCGGTTCAGGTGCACCGAGGGTGCGTGGGGGGCGCGACACTCCCCCCCCCCGNCGCTTCCCCCAGGGTGCACACGACCGCAGCTCGTGCCGCACAAGGCCACGTCACGCGACATGGCTTCGCCGTGCCGTTGTCGGATCAGTCGGTGAGAATTGTATTGCCATTCGTGAAAAATGAGGATTTGTGCGGAAAATTGGCATCCCTGCCCGGCACCCGACCGCGAATCCGCGAACGAACAAATCGAATCGCGACCGCGGTGCATCAAAGCGCCGATGCACCCATCGGACTTGGACGGGATAAAAATAACGAACACCCTAGTTTAGCACTAATCGAACGTGAATTGGACGCCGCACTGTGGGTCCTGGAAAGCACCGATGAGCTTTAAAAAATTAGTCTAAAACTACCTTGAAGTTTTGACAAATCCTTTGATCAGGAGAAAAGCTCGGCTGAATTTGTTTTCTTGTTTTCGTTGAACAACCGTGGAATAAAAAACACATGTTTTATCATTTCAAATGACAATAATTTCAACAAACAGTACAAAAACTTCTAAATAATGAGTTGAAAGCCGCTAGCGCCAAAAGCTTGAATGATCGCGACGAACACAGTGCGGCCGGCGCGGGGCCTGGCGGCTGGCGCGCACGACACGAAAAACATATTAGCCCCTTACAAGGCCGCAGGATACTTCATGCATTGCGCGTACAGCTCGGTGCGCGCAGCTCACAGTAGCGCCTTACAAGTCTGCAGGATACTTCATGCATTGCGCGTATACCACGGTGCGCACGGTGCGCGCTCAAATCGTTGAAAAATCGTACTTTCTTGGTGTCGACCTTACCCCGAGCATTTCCGAACGGTCACACGGCGAGCTTGCAATCCCAGGATCACAGGACTGTTTAAAAAAAAATAAAAAAAAGTTAAATATTTTTTCAAGTTTAATTATCTTCCTTTTATTTCATTTCTAAGGAAAACAACGGAAGTCAGTCGAAGTATAAACTCGATTTTTTCCCAACAAATTATGTAACTTGTATAAAAGAAAAAACTTGGTTGTATTCTGTAAACGAAGTTTTCCCCTCAGTAGCATCAGCTTCTTAATCTCCTGAAAATGTGAGGTACGAGTGGACTATTTTAAGCCTGCGCTGGCTGAAATTGAGACGATTTTTTTTTCTTAATTTAACAGTAAATTTCATGGCGTTTACATACTGTAGTGAAATTTAGTTTCTATTGAACTGCATTTTGTCAACTTATTTACATTCTTAGCTCTGTGTGCGACGTGTTGTTTAAGATCAACCGCGCGTCACTTATGCGGCTTCGGAGCGCGGAAGTCCAAATCAATCGCTGTCGGACTGTCCTGAAAACAGTGGCGTAGCGTGCTTCGTGATAAATCGATCGATCTACCATCCAAACCTATGAGAAAAAAATCGATTATCGGGTCAAACCTCAATATTAGATCCTTTACCATAGTTTCAATTTGCAAATGGAGATGTTGCATGTGTGAGGAATTTGCGATTTGACTGTTGATTCTAATGTAAAAGTTCGTGAGAAACACGATGGTGCCACTGGTTCTCTCTGAAATCAACTCCCAAGCTCAAAAAAAGCTCTCAAGTTGAGGCCAAAATGGAGGGGATATCCCACCCTACCCTGAGAGTCCACGTCTACGCGAAGATAGGGAGCAAATACATTGACAGGGCTGCCACTTTTTTGGAGACTCTAAAACTGAAAACATGGCATCACTGCTAATGTATTTGCTCCCTATCTTTGCATGGAGAGTTTGTCTTGATGTAGACGTGGACTCTCAGGATAGCGTGGGATATCCCCTCCATTTTGGCCTCAACTCGAGGGCTTTTTTTGAGCTTGGGAGTTGATTTCAGAGAAAACCAGTGGCACCATCGTGTTTCTCGCGAACTTTTACACAAGAATCAATAGTCAAATCGCAAATTTCTCACACATGCAACATCTTCATTGAGGCTCGAACTTGGACGGCAACCGTGCGCGGAAAATTGAACCATATTATACACCAAGGAACGACTATTTTTGGTTGAATTTAGACATAACATACGTGCTAATAGCTTTCCTGTGCAAATAGGTGCTTTTATGGATGATCCAGAAATATTAGTTCCGTATCGAAAAGTATAGTGCAGTTCGCCTGCTCGTATGTTCTGACGACCGTGTATGTATGTACTGAGAAGTGCCCTTTCTGCACCTAACGCCCAACAGTCTACAAATTATAAGAAGGGAACTTGATGCTTTTCAGCCTCAAATTTTACTCCTTCAAATGCTAGTATAGGCCAAGAATTACCGTGATGCTCGATTAGTTGTCTAGTTAGCTACTCAATTTTATGCTCCTCGGTTCAATATCCCTATCTATAAGTATCTGTTTATAGCCATTCGTGCATCCTTTTCTTCATTAATTATTAAGTTCTAATTCTTTTTGTGCCGTTTTTGTAATTCTCTTGTTCATTTTGTTTCAGGTATGTAACGTGAATCGCCTGATCCGTGTATCGTGTTCGTAGGTTAAGAGAATTTACAGTTAAGTGAAGCCCGTTTTCTGATTTTTTAATCGTCTTAATACTCTAGCAAAATATTACCTCGCCACTTTTTATGTCGTATTGTTACTAGGAACCCATTGCTGGGCTGCCAGTTTAGATACGTAAATGTATAAGACATCGACAATCGCTTGATTATGTGGCCGAACTTTCTCGTTGATTTTTCTGGCGGTGGACGCTTTCCAACCAAAATCAACCGATAATGCAGACTTGAAATTAATCTAATTGTAATTTGATGTATCCAAAATTATTAACGTTGGCAACTTCCAAAAATTTTATGGTGAGATTTCAAAAATCTTTTGTATTTTTCTGAGCCGAAAGTTATCTTGGACTGCATCTGCGGTTAGTTTGAAGATATTTTTAACATGGCTTAATAAAAAATACAATTTTAACGATTCGGGAGTAAAATTCAACAGTTTAGCTTTGACGGTATTCTTTTGCAAGGAATTCCGATGATTTGCCCTCATCGAAAGTTAAAAATACAGAGGAAAAAATTTTGCTGGTTTTGAAAATTTTTGGGTAGGTTTTCTCTTACCCTAAAGTTTGCTAACGTTTATTCCATTTCCTTCATTTTTTGCAATAACCAATCATATTAACTCTCCGCAAAGGCCTATTTTCAAAGTCATTCCGTTATATTACTAGGGTGTCTACAAGTCCCGAAAGTCCTGAAAAAGTCCAGAATTTGCTTGACCGGTCCCTAAGTCACGGATAAGTCCGGAAATTTAACTCGAGGTCCCGAAAAATTGAAAAATTCTTGGTTTTCGCGAGTCAAAGTGTAGTTGTTACGTAGAAAAAACGTCCCCGATTATAGATTATCATGGATTCTTTTAGTCATCAGCAATTTTCATAAAGATGGACTCGATTTCCATTAAAATTAGCAGTAAGTGTGTAGACCCTGACTTGGCAAAAATACTGCGAGGGTCCTGAAAAAGTTCTGAAAAGGTCCTGAAAAATTCTAAAAATTGGTTTTCAAAAACTTATAGACACCTTGTATTACACTTTAAAAGGCGTCACGCAAAAAGGCAGCGCTGTAAGCGCACTCCGCGGCGGGTAAATTGAAAGTCACGATGAAGCAGGATTGGATTTACCTGTGTGAACTTTGCTGCAACCGCTTCATTGCTCCATTGTGAGGGCACTCTCGCCGCTTTTAAAGCTCATTTTCCGCTCGCAAATGCACGTTTCAATATTGTCTCTGAAATATACGCATGACGTCGCGCGTCGTTAGAGCACCTCTTAGCCGGACGTCTCCCGGGAAAAACGACGTACGCGCATCCGGGGTCCGACGGGACTTGCGCGGTTCTTCCGAGATCCGATCATGCGGGGTAGGATTACACGCTCGCTGATTCCCAACCCTGATTTGCAGCAGTGGTGCCGTGCTTGCGATGGAGCGATTGATCTGCCATCTAAACCTATAGAAAAGAATCGATTATCGGGGTGTTCGTAACCAACATCTCAATAATCGATTTTTACCATAGTTTCTAATGGGGAAATATCGATTAAAACTCCGTCACTGATTTGCATCTTGTGAGCTTTTTAGTTGATCCCGCGCCGTGTGATCTGCGAGGTGTTTCCTGAAACACGAGCTGTGATCTGATCGCTGCGGGACTAAATTTTAACGCGGATTTTGCTGATATGGGAATGATGACGCAAGGCTTGGCATAATATGGCGGTAGTCAACCTTTATTGGGTCGTCAACAATGAGAAAAATAGAACACGATGAGCCTGCCGTGCTGAGAAATGCTGTGTGAATATTTGGACTGCGTTTTGCAATTTGAAAATACAACATCATATTCAGTTTAGAACAGACGTAAGGACCGTTAGTTTTCCTATGCATGTGCCGTCGCTTTCTGGACTAAGGATGGAACTCAATTCCAGGGTTGCCAAATTAACTCAAACAATTTGCGCTTTTGCAAGAATCCACTCGGTCAATTTTCGTTCAAAATTTTTCTGACTGTCCGCATGCACTCAAAAGAATATTCGATGAAATTTTCAGTTAGAAATACCCAAGATTCTCCCAGTAAAAATTACATTTGCAAGGTGAAATTCGGCAACATTCAAATGTACCGTTCTTTCGTCAGACAAACGACTAAGTGCTACCTTTTTTAAATATTGTAATTTTTATCTCATTTTGCACCATCTCTCAAGAGTGAGTAGACTAGAGTCGCATACATTCGCATCATACCAGTGTCGTGTAAGAAACTTGAAGTAAATGTGAAAAGCAATTCTAATGGCTTAAGCCTCATGCCCTCTTAAAAATCAGCATTTGTCGAATCAATGCGATGGAAAGATAAACACCTGCGCTCTGATTGCGCGCAAGGTGATCGGAAATCTGATCGATCGATCGTCTTCGCGCATCGATTGATCCGCTATAACGTTTACTCCCGATTTGGAAAGGAGAAACACCGCGGTTTAAGTCACTCATTCGGAAGATACGTATACACTTCCGACTGAAATGGAATTGATAGCTGTCAAAACGTAACCGGAGTTTCTGAAGATGAAGCGAGAGAAGTAGAAACCATCCCGTCAATAATTTGGACTTGTCAAAATAATTCACTGCTTCCAGTCGCCCGACTGTGCTGTTGTTAATAAGGCATCGATCCGTCCAAGGTGCGAATAGAAACGCATAAAATACGAAGCAGCTTCATGCTACAGTTCGACTGAAACGGTCAATGCAAACTGTACGAAGAGCTAGTTAGCATTACTAGAGGTCTAGCTTTGGCCACTTGATTTCGCTGGGATTACATATTCAGGATTGCCGGCTGTCTGCTTTTTTTTTCTCATTGAAAAAAACATTTTCTTGAGATATTATTCTGACTTTAAGCGTCGTTTTTTATCGACAAAATTTGGTTTTTTTGAGTTAAAAAGCGTCGTTTTACTACCGTTAAGTTTGAGTGATAAAACAAAAAGATAACAACGTTCTTCAACTGAAAAAAACTGACTTTGAGTAAAATTCGCACAGATTCAACTCAACTTCGTCGACAAAAAACGTCGATTTTAGTCAAAATAATATCTCAAGAAAAAATTTTCCAGTGTCCGTGCACAGATCCGTAAATGTTTAAGCCAACAGGGACAAACTTTGAACTGACTATTTTTTGATTTTTGATTTTGATGATTTTTTCGATGTCTGAATTCCAACAAAGTGAGGCCCGAGCTTCCGATCGGCAGGCACAGCTTCGACGAGCAGAAATGCCGAGAACAAAGCTGTTCCCGGTGACGGGGTTTCCGGTTGGGATTGGAGGCCCGATGAAAAACGATGAGGTAAATTGCGTTATATCATAATTCATCATTCACCGGGAGTCGGGGATCGGGAACAGGAGCGGAAGGAAACGCGCGGGAGGATTCACGGGTCGAGGGACAAACGAATCTGCCAGATCGGATCGAGTCCCCTCCCCCCTCCCTGAGTTTACATTTTTTCCAGGGGAAATAGGAACGGGCGTTACTAGCCCAACAGAGTCAGTTTATGTCTTAGAGCATGGTTTCTAGGGCCGGGAAAACCGGGATTCGGCAGGGAATGAAAAGTGTCGGGGAATTCAGGGAAAAATCGGGGAATCTGTGCCAGAAACCAGAAATCCTCTTTTAACCAGAAGCCTCTAACCGTCTATAGAGCATGGTTTCTAGGACCAAGATTCATTAGGGAATGAAAAATTTTTGGGAAAAATCGGGGAATCGATGCCAGAAACTAGAAATCTTTTTTTACCAGAAGCCTCTATAACCGTCTACAGAGCTTGGTCTCTAGGACCGAAACATACATACACTCCAGTCGCTTTACAGCGCGCTCGGGCGCTCTGCGACACCTAATCGCCATCCTTGCCTATCGATCCAGAGGTCATCTGGTAGATGGCATCTTGTGATTTCATCTTGAATGCCACCAATCCACGATTTTGCTAGGCGTCCCCTTATACGCCTTCTCCCAGGACCGAAACATCAGGGAACGAAAAATTTCAGGGAAAAAGCAGGGAATCTGTGCCAGAAACCAGACATCTTTTCTTTACCAGAAGCCTCTAACCGTCTTCAGAGCATGGTTTCTAGGACTGGGATTCAGCAGGGAACGGAAAGTGTCAGGGAAACTCAGGGAAAAAGCAGGGAATCTGTGCCAGAAATCAGGAATCTCCTCTTTACCAGAAGCCTCTAACCGTCTACAGAGCATGTTTTCTATGACCGGGATTCATCAGGGAATCTGTGCCAGAATCCGGAAATCTCTTCTTTACCCTCTGGTAAAGAAAAGAGAGGGTAAAATAAAGAAGAGGGTAGGACCGAGATTCGTCATGGAATGAAAATTGTCCGGGAAAATCAGGGAATTTGTCCCAGAAATCGGAAATCTCTTCTTTACCAGAGACCTCTATCTAACCATCTACTCTAGTCGTGTGACCGGTGCGAAGCCTCTAAACTATTCCGTCTCCGGTCCTCAACTTCAACTTTCCACGCGGCCTAGCCAAAGTTCAAAAGCTACCATAAACACCAATTTTACAGTCTCCTTTCATTTCGCTCGAAATCATTCCAACTCCGAAACCCGAGGTGCCTCAATCAACCGAGCCTATTTCTCCGAGCACTTTTACGACTTTTCAAAACTAACAGCGATGACACAAGGACATTCACCGGTCACATTCACGACTCGAGATTCAAAAGCGTCGTCGCCGATCGTCCGCCTGAAATAATAAAAACTCCTTCCGTGCCAAGTCAAAACCGCGTATATGCATTTCGTTTGCACTGCGGTTGCGTGGGTTTCGCGGGCGGCGACGCGATTTCGTGGGGCATTCTGCCGTGCTAAGGAAGAACGCCGTATGAACATTCGAGAGTTGCCAAATTTCCTTTGATAACATGTTTATTTATCAGGAAAATTATGAATATTTTCCCTTGAAATTTTCAGGAACTTTAGATCAAAATACAAAGAATATTCCCTGACAAATTGAAAGAAAAATATTCATAAGTTTACCAGGGAATTCGTGTTTTATCGAAGAAAATTTGGCAACGCCTGAAGGTTCATACGGCGTTTTTCCTTATCACGGCAGCATTGTCCAACGGAACGGCGCGGCGGCCGGGGCTGGCATGGACCCCGGCCGGGCGGGCGAGCTCGTAAAAACGGGAGACACTGCAGAATCCCGCGCTCATAGAGTCATAACGAGAGAAAGGAAAACGTAAAGCGTCGGGCTGGAGGAGACATAAATTAGCATATTTGTGCCACAAAGCAGCCAGGGAGCTACCGACAGAAATGGATTTTGAAATACTAGACACGCTCTAGAACCGCGCTCAACGGCTCTTGGAAACCGGCTCCCGTTTCTCCGGAGTTGGCGCTAGGGCGGGGGGTTTTACGAGATCATTTTTAAAAAAAATTTAGACACTGAGATCGGAAAAGGGGCTGAGCGAAGTGCCAACATATTTGAGACCCCACACTACTGGATTGCATTTTGCAAAAAGGAACCACTAGTATTGCAATGATGCTAAGATTGTGCAACTTTATCTTTTGCAATAAAATTGCGGAAATCGTGAAAAACTATGAAATTTAGATGGTAATTTTTGTCTTAAATTTACAGTTTTTGGCGAGTAAAATAGAAACTATTAATGGATAATCGGGTTTTTCCTCCAAGACAAACGAAGTTGCACAATCTTAGCAACATTGCAATGCTAGTGGTTCCTTTTTGCAAAATACAATCCAACTTATTGATAAACTAATAGACCACCGCATCGTGTAGTGGCTCCTGAATCTTAATTTTGATGGTAGAGGGGTTGTTTTTCCTTTGTTTTCTCTGTTTTAATCAGTCATTTCCGAATTCAAAATAGCTTTTCAAAAGAACATACATTTTTTGGAATTCGAAGATCGTCAACAAAGCGAATAAAACGGGTTTTCTTGTTTCACACCGCAATCACACGCTGAATGTGGGAGCTGAATGTGGCTTGAATGTGGAAGTCATCGGCCCGATGCCTGAATTTTGCGCGTGACGCGCAAAATTCAGCAACGATTCTCAGCAACCATCGGACCAATTTTGAATTTGTCTGAACTATTCGAGTAGATTTGATACACATCTGGATGAAAATAACTCGAATTTGCTAAATTTCAGCCGTTGGACGATGACTGTTGACTTCCACATTCAGGTGCTAAATTCAGCGTCTGATTGCGGCATTTCTCGCATTCGAAATTTTGGCGCTTACGTGGTTCGGAAAATAATCGGTCCATGTAGCATTTCCTCGTGTAATAATTTACGTTTTTGACTTCTGATTCCTTCATGGCTATTTCTTCAGGGGTGGAGACCGGCTAGGCTGGAAGCGTGCTTACTTTCTTCCGCGGCAGGACGGAGCGAATCAATTTTTCTAGTTGCGATAAATATTTATGAGCGGAGCAGGTTGGGAGCCGAATAAATTAATGGCAGGGATTGAGTAAGCAGGGATGGGAACGGAGTCGAGCACAGTTCCCAATATGGTGCATAACTCTCATTTCATCTTCATTTTTCCCCCGCCCTCCCGTTCGGCGGATCGGACTCTTACGTAACTTGCGGTAGATACGGATCGGATCGGGACGGAATGCTGGAACACAATAGCCTTTGAAAAACACGGAAAAAGGAGTCGCGCACGCTCCGTTTCAAAATCATGACATTTCAGGATTGACGCCCCCCCCCCATCTCACTCTCCGAGCACGCCGAGGGGTCAACGAGCTTCGACAAATGAATCGGTCCATGTTTAAGACCCAAAAGCTCCGTTTTCTAGTGAGCTCTGAGCCACATACGAAGATACTAAACATTTAGAGACCCAGCACGAATAATCTAAGCAATGTGAGCATCTGAGCAATCCGTTCTTTGCCACCGTCTCTACGCTACCGTTCTTTGTAAAATTGCCACCAATCATCCGAAATACTCTTAGAAATCGTTTGAATGATTAAAAATCTGCTAATTCTACTTCAATGGACCACTAGACAAGGTACGAATTTCAGCATTCTGATACATCTTTTTTAACCAAAATTTCACGTAGGGCACAATACGCACAACGAAAATTACCGAAATAAACTCCTTCTAAAGATATTTAATGATTCTTGATGCGTGAATTCAAAACCACCCGCTCACGAAAACTCAAAGCTCTACGCGACTCACATCGCGCGCTAAACATTATCATGACAGTCTCTGCGATATAAAAATCTGGCAACCTCAATCTTGACGCTTTGGCTCAGCTATAGCAAATTGCTTATAGTTTGAACAACACATGGTGGGAAATGAACGTTGCTCGATTGAGAGGCTTGCTGAAACCGTTGTAGTGCGCGATTTGACTCACGTAGAGTTTTGAGTTTCTTGTGAGCGGGCAGTTCAAATTCCTCGTAACCAATGTGAAATAAAAACGTTAATATCTTCGTCAGGAGTTGGTTTCAGTAATTTTCGTTGTGTGAATCGTGTTTTACGCGAAATTCTGGTTAAGAAACATGTATCAGATTACTTAAATTCGTACCTTGTCTAGTGGTCCATTATACTATTCCCCGGTTGTTCTCCGGTGTAAAATGAATACATTTCACACCGGGGAACACAAATGGTAAGCTACTCGAATGATATGCGCACGTCCAGACGTCCATTTATCTCGTTTGTTGTTTTGATTGAACTAATGTACAGAGTGTCAGTCTTTTCGGCTATCCACTAAATGTTTCCTTCAATTTCACCAGATAGGCTACAAACCTACCGGGGAGCACGAATAGTTAGGTACTCGAATAAAATACGCATGCCCATCTCGTTTGTTGTTTTGACTGAAATAATGTACGACGTGTCGGTCTTACCGGTTATTCACTAAAGTTTTCCTTCAATTTCACTTGAAAGGCAACAAACTCACCGAAGAGCACACATTTACCGAATAATATACTATATCCACCTTGATTGTTGTTTTGATTGAACTTATGTCCGACGTGTCGGAATTCAGGGTTATCCGCTGAAGTTGTCCTTCAATTTCACTGGATAGGCAACAAACCTACCGAGGATCACGAATAGTTGCCTAATCCAACAGTTGTATGTGAATCTACCTTGTAGCATCAGATTGAACTACTACACGATGCGGTGGTCTATTAGTTAGTCGATAAGTTAGTGTAGGGTCTCAAAATATATTATCACATCGCACAGCCCTTGTTTCGTTTTCAACGTCAAAAATGTTTTGAAAATGATCTCGCAAAACCCCCCGCCCGGTCTTTTCGGTTATCCACAACAGTTTTCCTTCAATTTCACTGGATAGGCAACAAACCTACCGAGGACCACGAATAGTTGCCTAACCCAACAATGTGCGTAAATCTATCTTGTAGCAAGTTTTGATTGAGGAAAATTCACCTACAGGAAAACATATAGAAAAGCAGGAATATATCCGGAATGTATCATGTATAAAATTTTGCAGACGCAGCAGCTTGCTGGGCCTAATAAAAGAACACATAATGTTTACGCGTCGCAGACCGGAGAGAGATGAAGACATCTCTAAGTCGAGATATTTTTCCAGCGGCAAGAAGACGGATGTGCTCGGAGATTAAGGGTGCAATAAGAAAGCTCAAAAACGCGTCTCGCGTAAAAATAAAGGTAAATCTCCCGCGCGCGGAAGAATTTACAACTGCCGCCGTTATTTTAAGAAGCGGAGGGAACGTCTTCCCGGTTTGTTGACACCCGCCCCGGAGGGAGTCGCCTAGGCGTTGCGGCTAATGGATTTTTAAGGAGGACCCATTAAAAATCGTGGATCCTGCCGGGGATCATGTTTCGGGGGATTTTTAAAAATAAATAAGGGCTAAGAATAACCGTCGTCCCGTGTGCGGCCCGCGTAATTGTCGCTTGTCACTCTCGTCGTTGCGGAGCGTTGACGCCGACCGTTTAGCGGCGATGAGCTTTGTTAGTTGGTGTTGGTTAGTTGATGTTGACGTTGGTAGATCAGGGGAAGGGTAGGACCGGATTTAGGATAAGGCACGAGACTTGATTGCACCAGGCTCCAACCTCGCTTTTACAGCAAATGCATCAAATGAGATGCTAGAAAAATAATTAGGACAAAGGAGGGGAGAAGAAAGAGTAACAATGAGTCTCCCTCCAACAATTTTTTTGCCAGAATTAATTAAAAGGGCGTACACTTTTTGGCAGGTACGGCCCCTTTGAGGTCCACCTTCATTTTGCTGTATACGCAACAAACATACCGGGGAGCTCGAATAGTTATCTACTCAAAGAATACACATTTGTACGTCGATGATCTAAGTGTGGTACGTTGGTACGTATCCCTTACGAAAAGTACGTATCTTCATTGCTGCATTTAAAAATGTCCACTCCTATATTATTATTTTTTTCTACGGGAATAAGCTAACTTAATTTAGAGTTTTAAATTTTTCCAATCATTCTACCAGCCGAGAAGAAAAATTACGGAAGTTTTGCAGATTTTTCGTTGATTAGCTTCTTACAAAAAATAAAGTATACGAGGAAGTCTGCCACTTCGCAAAGGGAGACACGAGGTTTCGTTTTTGGCCATTGATACATAGCTTAATAACCTTTGGTGTAACCAATGAACGATGTTTCTTAACCAATTAGTATGTATCGTCCACCTGAAACATTGGCAACGAACATACCGAAGAGCGTGAATAGAAAACACATTTGAAACGATCCATGAGATTTGATTCGACTAGTTATTTTTATAATTTTTTATGGGTTCTCCACCTGGGCCCCTCCGCAGCTTTAGGGTATTCCTCGCATGGGGTCCTTTAATCAGTCCCTTACCGGGTTAAAAAATTGAAAATCAAGCGCTATAGGACCGAGTTTAATAGTAACGGAAAAGTTTTTGGAACTTAATGAGATTTTCTTATTGAACTTGCTCGGTAGCAATATCCTAGAAAACTAAACCCACCTTTAAGGTCCGTCGCGAAAACCACCCGCAATTCTAGTCCACATCGCCGTACCTGTCCACTCACAGTCAAGCTCTGCACGTCAGCCGCGACAGGTGACGTGGCGAGGAGGGCGGGGGGGGGAGGGCCGTAAAGTCGCCATAAAAAACTCCGCGACAGCGCGATATCTATTTAAAACGTATAAAACTGGCCCTAATGCATCATAACTCACCGTAATTTCCTCGATATTTTATATCAGGCCCTAATCGCCGCGCCGCGTCTAGACCGCGAACCGCCGCCTGCCAGATTCACCCGTGAAATACGGGTTTGAGGGCGTTTTCGGACGGAGATCTGGCAACGCGACGGACGTCCGCCGGCGCAAGATCCACATTCTGATGGTTCGCTCGCTCCGTCCCGAGTGATCGATAGATTCGGGCGAGCGAAAAATCAGGTTCATCGACAGGAACCTGTTCTGCCGTGCTCGGGAAGAACGACGTATGAGCATTCGAATGTTGCCGGAATTCCTTCGATGGAATATTTTTACTCGAGATAAGTTATGAATATCGTTCGTTTAAATTGTTGAACTTGATCAGAATGTCTAGCATCAGGATTTTTCCGATTCCATCAGGATTTTAGGTCAATCAGGATTTAATCCCGATTACATAAGAGTAGAAAAGTCAGTCATAAAATCTGGATTTGAGAAAAATCGGCCGTCCAAAATTGTAGAGTTCTGCTTTCGCATAAGCTTAAGCAGAAATTTTAATTTTTCTCCGCAAAAATCAGGATTTGATCAGGATTTGGAGAAATTATGAAAGCAGGATTTAGCCGTTAAAAATCAGGATTTCATCAGGATTTCTCAAAATAAAAAAAAAACCAGACACCCTGTTCATAGACTATTACGTGCTTCAAATTCTGTAAGAAATCCAAACGAAAAATGCAACTTTTTCAAGAAAATCCGGATTGTATCAGAAGGAACCTGGATATCTGGATGTTCATAAGTACAGCACCCGCAAAAATTAGCGGAATTTCGGACGAAAGTCGCACAGTCATATTCTTGTAAAAAAAAGTATTTTTCTAGTTAATTTTGTACCTTGAAATAGACTTAAAAGTTCCTTGGAAACCTACATCCTCATCGTGATTTTTAAGCCATTATCTGTAAGGAACAACTCTCATTTTTGCTGTCATAGCAAAAGTTTGCAACAGGCCCACTGAGCCTCCGGCCTCAGTCTGGGAAACAACAAGTTTACCCTAGAAAAAACTTCTATTGAATTCAGAGTTTAGATTCTTAAAAAAATTTACAAGAAAATTTACTCTTGATTCAGTCCGATTTTTACTTGAATCGAGTGTCGAGCCTCTTAATTTAAGTGGATTTCTTTTGATTCAAGCAAAACTCCCATCGAATCAAGAGTCTTTTTTCTTGTCACATTTTTCAAGAGTCTGGACTCAGAAATCAGGATCAAAGAGGCTTTTTCTTCCAATGTAGCTGAAGCATCCGTAATTTCAAGAAAAATAATCCAAGTTGAGGTTTTGATCGAAGTTCCGAAAAAGTGAAGGAATTGGAAAATTTTGGAGTCGGGGAAAATCAATACAAGTCAGGGATTTGGATAATGCACCGAAAAAAATTACAGGCTATATAGATATACCGTCCGTTCCGGGCGTAGAGGCCGAAAGTTCCGGGTGCTGGTGCCGTAACTTCTATTGCTCGGGGTGCTACGCCCGGAACTTTCGGCCTCTGAGCCTGGAACGTGGACGATATGTCTATGCAGCCCGTAAGTACGGCTTCCACGGCCGGAGTTTTTTTTTCATATCAGTGTGGGGAGCCCGAGAGCTGGAAACGGCGCACCGCATGCAAAGCCGAAAGGCCTTCCCGCAACCCGCGGGATGCGGCGAATAAATTGCCAAGTAAAAGTGGGTAACTTTCAATTTTTCAGCGAGGCTAATTACCGTCTCCCCTCCCGGGTTCCCCGGTCCCCGGAGCCGGGGCGGGGATCAAAGGCCGACTGGCGATCCAACACCGCTCAGTGGAATTAAATCTTCGAGAAAGGTCCAAATTGAAATCTTTAATTAAAACTGCGGAAATCTCAATGTTTATTTCGTGAAATTGTAAATTTTTTGGATTATTTAATGGAGGAAATTTGACGTGGAACCGTTTTTAAACTTCACCGTTTTATACTAACGAAGATATAAGCTTTTGAAGTTTTCGCAGCGTGTCCGACTTCTCCTATTGGCTAGCTCCACTGCGCGCTGCCGCGTCACGTTACATCGTTGCATTTTGAGCCTCGAGGGCCAAATCGCAATGGTCCCGAGGGCTCACTTTTTGATTAATTACTCCTTTGTTTGCATCCATGCAGCCCCGAGGGACGCGCCGCGGCGTGAGAGGGCCATTCCCTCACGCACTCGAGGACTCGGGGTTTGAAAGTTCAAAGTTCCGAGGGCCGACGTCCTCCGGTGGGGGGGTCCTCCGCAGTGGGGTCAAAAATGTTTATATTCTAAAAATATCTCACTGCACTGAAAAAAAAATCTCGGTGTATTTACTAAGAAAAAGGTAAAATTACCAAGAATTCAGGGTTCTACTTGATCCCAGTTTTTTCTTAGTAAAATTACCATTTACGGAATTGGTAAATTTACCGGAAAATCTCGGTAAATTATTGAACACTCTCGGTAATTTTACTGGACCTTGGTAAAAACGCCAATATTTTTTTTCGACTGTGGTAGGATTACCGAGATAAAATGGCAAAGTTACCGGGAATGGATTACCAATAAAAGTGGTATTTTTACCTGAAAAAAACAGTAAAAATACTGGTTTTTAGGTAAGCTTACCAGTCTGTCTTAGTAAAATTACCAAGAATTGGTAAAAAAAGTGAGATGGTAAAGGTACCAACGGACCTTGGTAAAAATTCCGAGAATATTTTTTCAGTGTGCTGAGCAAACTTTCGTCGGCAGGATGTTGACGATCAGAGACAATCTGGGAAACCGGGGAGATATGGAATCTGTCTGGAACCTAGGAAGTGATGGAAAACCACGAATTTCAGGGGAATTTAATTTGTTTTTTTGAAGGATGAACTCATTGAAAGTAGATGCTTGCTTTATTGAAAATAATCTCCTTTTTTCTTTTTTTTTAGGAGATTCTGTCAAAATTAGCCAGGGATTTTTTGTTTTGCAGAAAAGTGAGGGACATGTGATTTTTGTGCTTAGTCGCCGTACTGATATGGGCACAGGAAATCGATCTTAAAAGCTGGGTATCTCTTCTTCCTCCATATTGGGACAATATTGCTTTAAAATCCGTTGGTTCGCGTTAGATCCAGTGGCTTGGCGTGGCGTGCTTTGCGAAGTATCGATTGATCTGTCGTTATATGGAAAATGATCAATGTACAGGGTGCTCGCAACGAGCACTTTATAAATCGATTCTTTACCACAGTTTCAAATAGGAAATATCAATAGTCGATCATTAACGCTTCGTCACTGGTTGGATCACCGCACCGTAGAAGACTTTTTGGATAGATGACAAAATCAGGAATTCAGTTCTGCATTTAGAAGAAATTCCTTGCTCTGCCACAGAGAATCTGGAAAAAAATTCAGTTCTTCATTTGAGAGTTATTCTCTTCCCATAAAATAAAATGGGAGCTTTGTTTTTAAAACTCCAGAAACAACATACGGGTTCCTGCAGTCTCACCGTCGTATCATGAATTAGAAAAACCACTGAACCAGTGGATAAAGCAGGGTGTCTAGCATCAGAATTTTCCCGATACTATCAGGATTAGAGGTCAATCAGGATTTAATCTCAATTTCATCAGGATTTGAAGAAAAATCTGTCGTAAAATCAGGATTTGAGAAAGAAACAGGATTCGGCCATCCGATCGAATTTTTTTATCGTGCTATTTTTGTGAAGTTACATTCGCCACTTTTTCTCCGCAGAAAATCAGGATTTGTCCAGGATTTGGAAAAATTATGAAATCAGGATTGAGCAGTCAAAAATCAGGAAAAATTAGGATAAATCAGGATTTTCCAAAATGAAGAAAGGTAGACAGGTGGTAAGGGGTAAAAATAAGAGGTTCCTTTTTTTCGATCCCAGAACTTGTGAAACCTTCTGCCCACCTCAAGTTTCCACGACACCTCGGCTGGGTGTATGCGGTTATCGAGACACGGGTACGTAACAGCGGAGAAACGACCGATACACGACCCATTGTCGTGCGCCACACTTGACATGCCTAACTAACGACACACGACAAAGCATCAAACATCTGCGACACGATCGACACTAAACGCTCGCGTGTGTCATGTGTCTTAATTTTCTGCTCGCACGACCGCGTCCCTAATGCTCCAGTGCCAACACTTGTTCCGTTTTCACTCCTGACGAGTTTCCCACTGCACCTCCCGCGGCGTGATCTCCTCATTAATACCTTGCTTAGTTGACAAAAGGTCGCAACTACACGTTGAAACAGTGGCGATTCCAGCAAGTTGGCAACACTGTTGATACTCTATTTAAATCCATCGAAGATATCGATTCTATGGGAGATATAGGCTGCCTTACCAAGAATCGATAGTTTCACGTATATTTAAATGGAGTGGACACGTGCTCTGGTAGTTTCACCGACGACATGCAGCCGTAACCTAACAAAGGAAAACACTGAGAATGAGATTCTGATAAAAAAGGTATTGTTGGTTGGTTGGTTGGTTGGTTGGTAGATACGTTTATTTGGTGCCTTTAACATTTGAGCCATTAACACCTAGAGGAGATATCAAAATAGTGTAGTACAGAATTTAAAAAATTATTAAATAGGGATCACAAAATGGTAGTACACAAAATTAAAAGATATGACAAGATAGAAGGATTCCATGAAAATACTTTGAAAGTATGGTATTCAGATTAGAAAGTGGAGGGAAAAGTTTGGATCGAGTTGACGTAACTAAATGAACCTGTGCATGTAGCAAAGCTACCTACGGCCTAACTATTGAAATTCTCAGACGCAGCGATGGACATCAAAGCCGGAAGGAAAATAGGGCGATTGTATTGGTGGAAGCGGGTAGTTGCAATGGACTGAGAAGGTAAATAATGGACTAACTAACGGCAACCGTCAAGAGACCCCATAGTTAGTCCAACATTTTCCCCTATAGTCAATAACCACCGTTTCAACCAATAGGATCGCTCCATACTCCCCATGTCCTCTTTGTCTATCGTTTTGCAGGGCAGGATTTACCTACTTGCCGCCCATGGGCCGCCTGTATTTTGCCGCCTCCTTCTCATTCGTTTTGAAACATCAATAAAAACCATCAAGTGAACGTGCCAGCAGGGGAAACATGCAGAAGACGCGTTTACTTCTGTCGGACACATTTTTTGGGAAAGCCCTGTCAACACTATTAGCGAAAGTTCACGGAACTTTGCGCGAAAGTTAAGTTCCGTAAACCTATCTCTGTGTAGACAAGGCCTTCCATTTATAAGAAATGAACGAAAAAATTATGAAAGAACAAACATAAATGTCGTTTAATGTTTTTAACTTCCGCCGCCGCACCGCGCAGACTGCACTGTGTTTGGCGCAATGCGGGAAGTATTCCGACAGTCTTGTAGGCGCTAAGCGTTTCACGCTGACCGCACTGTCTTTGGCGCAATGCGTGAAGTATTCATGCATTCTTGTAGGCACTACCGTTTCACGCTGACTACAGTGACCACACTTTGTTTGATGCAATGCGTGAAGTATTCGTGCAGTCTTGTAGACGCTAATATATGTTACATGCCGACCGCTGCGCCGAGGGCTTCTCCTTTTCATCTCAAGTCCTCGTCATCATTTCTTCCTAAGTCGCGCCATTCCAGGCCAAACTGCGTGCTTGGTTTCTCTCTTAACTCGACTAATTAAAGGTGCTGTCTCTTGTATCACTGAAAGACGACAAAATTAGAAATTACTATACTCCCAGGAAATGAGAGATTTTGTTGCCTTTTCTCGTTTGTAATTTTTTTTCCAATTCGATTTTTCTTATTCCTTCATTTAAAAAAATTGCAAAATTTGCCGCCCCCTAGATTTGCCGCCATGGGCCGCGACCCGTATGGCCATCCCCTTAATCCGGCCCTGTCGTTTTATCAATCAAGTTCAAGAATCAGCCCTCTGGGTTGTCAATGCATTTCGTTCAGAAGGCTGAGTATTGTAATTGATAGAGAAAGAAGACATCGGGAGTATGGAGCGATCCTATTGGTTGAAACGGTGGTTCCTATAGACCAAGGGGGAAAATGATGAATTAAGTATGGGGTCTCTCGTCGGTTACCGTTAGTTAGTCTATCATTTACCCTATTAGTCCATTGCAACTACCCACTTTCATGAATAGAATCACCCCATTTTCCTTCTGTCTTCAATGTCCATCGCTTCGTCTGTGAATTTCAACAATCAGCTTGCGGACGTGTAACTTTGCGGAGCTGTTATTCTAAATTTAACAGCCGCTCCCAAGCACACTGGAAAAAAAACACACATTGGATCTTGAGTCCAGACTATTGAAAACATTGACAAGAAAAAATACTCTTGATTCAATCGGATTTTTGTTTGAATCAAAAAGCAATCCGCTCAAATTAAGAGGCTTGGTTCTCGATCGAAGCAAAAATCCGATTGAATCAAGAGTATTTTTTCTTTTCGATGATTTTAAGAGTCTGGACTCTAGATCCAATGTGTTTTTTCCCGGTGCACGACCAAAGCGTTTTGTCGGTTTTTCTCTTAAACCTCGGATGTCTTATTTTTCGCGGAGATACTGCTTTCCGTAGTTCTGACAGCAAGAGGGAGTTTTTCACGCGCGAAAGAAAGTCGAAAGCTGCCGGCCGGTGCCGGTTGCGTTGAGCGGCGAAGCGGCTGGAAGAGGACCATTAAACAGTTGGATCACGTCCTTGTTTCACACACTTGCGAACACGTACTTACGATAAAACACGACGTGGACAAACGTTAAATCATTTCATTTTCGTACCGCGGCCTCGATCGCCGACCGATCCATCCCCTGTCGCCATCCCTCCGGCCGGCTCCATCCATCATCGGCCGCCGTTTTTTCCAGGTCCCTTTTCCTCCTCCGACCTCGGTGGACGACCTCTCTAACCTCTCGCGCTTTTCTTTTCTCCCTCTTCGTCGGGCTCATCCCTTTAGCAACCCTCCACTTTCTCCCTGTGATTTTTTTCATTGGTCATGTACGGTAAAACATTCTTCAGAGATGTTTGCGCCTTGGGAAGCTTGGTAGGTGCAGTCGAGATTTTCGGTCTTGGCTTTATAATTTCGGCAGCCAAACGGACCAAATATTCGCCCTTTAGGGCCGCAGTTTGATGATTTCCATCGAACTATGACACTATTTTTGCCAACATATCTTATGTTTAGATGTATGCGCCTTTTTTGGCGCTTGAGAGGCCTCCAAAAAAAATTTTAATTTTTTATTAAAAAATATCCCTTATTTATACACCTCTTAGCACGTTTTGAGACCACGGGAGCTTAAATTTTCTCCAATTCCAAAAATAAGGGCCGCCCTACTGTGCACTCTAGGCGAGTTGGCCGAGTTGAGGGTTAAGGGGGGAGACGAAATTTTAGCCAGCCACCGGACCAGAACCAGTTAAGATTTTGGCCGTGCTGACAAAACTTTTTCGGTGTGCGGATACTGCCCATTGATATTGTACCATCTTGAACTCACAAGGTTTCCAGCAATTTGACCGGGGTATGGTTCAACGGAAACCCCATAATATACGAGAATATCGGCAAAAAAACATAACATATTGTCATTTCACCTTAAAAATAACCGAAAGTGCTCAATGTCAGTTCTGCCCACCTGTATGGTTTTAACAAAGAATTTTGCTCATTTTATCTCAACCCGAGCTCAACAATCTTCAGGAATAAGCGCAAGGAAAGTTAAATTTGGGATTAATTCGGTAATGCTTTCACGCAGACCTCTCTTCGTATCCGCAACTGGTATCGTTACATCGTAGCGCCGCTGGAGGTTGGCGCTTTTTGAAATCCCTCGTTGCACCGAGAGACCACTTCCACGGAAGCGGCGTTCGTTTCGTTTCCGATTGTGCGAAATCCAGAGGCGAACTAAGCCCTTCACCGGTTCCCGTTGACAGTTCCCCGACTCCCTTTCATCGGAGCAACAACAAGACTATCGGAGATGACGTCAAGATTAGAGCGATGCAAAAGGGGAGAAAGCTGCCGGGCTCGGACTCGCGGACGCCGGGGGGAGGGGTCAAGCGGGAAGAGCGAGGCGTGGTTTCGGTGAGCTGACAGGGTGCAAACGGTGTCCGATCACAATGCATCGGCCAGGGCCGAGGAGCGACGGCTGACAGCGGGAATCAAAACACGGAGATCGCTCAATCAATCGCCCGGACCGC
>NW_017547254.1:2635124-2682031 GCF_001854935.1 Bemisia tabaci
GGGAAACCCCCCTCCTCAGCCGAAGTAGTCCTCCGCAAGGAATATGTTGAAAATTAGGTACCTGTAGAACGTAGTTTTCGGTTGTTTTCACGGTAAAATATCACCATTTTAAAAAAAAAATTCTCAGAACTTTGGGAAGAGGAGAGGCGGCCCGCACGTGTAGCCTCCGACAAGGACCAATTTTATTAAGTTCATGGCTGCACCTACCAAACTTTTTGGTGTGCAGGCACTGCCCAATAATATCGTACCATGTGGAACTGACAAAGTATTCCAGCAATTTGACCGGGAGTACGTTCCAGCGGAAACCCAAACTAAATGAGAATTTGGGAGACGAAGCATGACGTATTGACATTTCACCGTAAAAATATTCAAAAGTACGCAGTTCTGCCTGTGTGTATGGTTTTAACAAAGAATTTTGCTCATTTTATCTCAACCCGAGCTCAACAATCTTCAGGAATAAGCGCAAGGAAAGTGAAATTTGGGATTAATTCGGTAATGCTTTCAGGCAGACCTCTCTTCGTATCCGCAACTGGTATCGTTACATCGTAGCGCCTCTGGAGGTTGGCGCTTTTTGAAATCCCTCGTTGCACCGAGAGACCACTTCCACGGAAGCGGCGTTCGTTTCGTTTCCGATTGCGCGAAATCCAGAGGCGAACTAAGCCCTTCACCGGGGTTCCCGTTGACAGTTCCCCGACTCCCTTTCATCGGAGCAACAACAAGACTATCGGAGATGACGTCAAGATTAGAGCGATGCAAAAGGGGAGAAAGCTGCCGGGCTTGGACTCTCGGACGCCGGGGGAAGGGGTCAAGCAGGAAGAGCGAGGCGTGGTTTCGGTGAGCTGACAGGGTGCAAACGGTGTCCGATCACAATGCATCGGCCAGGGCCGAGGAGCGACGGCTGACAGCGGGAATCAAAACACGGAGATCGCTCAATCAATCGCCCGGACCGCAGACGCACGCAACGCTTGATCCAACGGACCGCCAACACGTTGAACACGTTGATCACCGCCCGATCAAATCAAATAAACGATGGCCGTGTTGCCAGATTTTTTGTCAAGCGGGGTGACCACCGTTGGGAAACGTAAGAGCCCCTTGGGATTCCCGGCGTTCTGGAAAACCTACACTGGAGAAAACCTCCGGCCCAGCGGGGCGATTATTGAAACTGATTGACAAAGCGATAGACAAAGAAGACGTAGGGAGTATAGAGCGATCCTATTGGTTGACATGGTTGGTTCTTATAGACTAAGGAAGAAAATGATGGACTAACTGTCGGGTCTTCAGTGGGTTGCCGTTAGTTAGTCCATTACCTACCTCCTATGTCCATTGCCACCACCTGCCTCCACCAATAGGATCGCTCCAAATCTCTTTTGTCTTCTTTGTCTATAGCTTTGTCAATCAATTTCAATAATCGGCCCGCAGGAAGCCGTATACTTACGGGCTGTATGGAAATACCGTCCGCGTTCCGAGTTCAGAGGCCGAAAGTTCCGGGCGTAGCACCCGGAGCAGTCGGAGTCACGGCTCCAGCACCCGGAACTTTTGGCATCTGAGCCCGGAATGGACGGTATCTCCATGTATCCTGAAACTTTTTTTCAGTGCAGGCAGTTAGGGAATTTACGGCAACCCGGAAAAAGCAGGGAAAGTTAGAAAAGACCTAGGGAAAGTCAGGAAATTTTGCAAGCAGCGTTCAACATAAGTCACCGCAACTGAGAGGGACAAATCTAAAAGGAAATTTTAATTCATGGCCAGGGAAAGTCAGCGTATTCAAAAAGTTCGGAGCTGGAGAAAAGCAAAAAAAGTCCGCGAAAATCAGGAAATTGCAGGAAATGAAGATATTACTGGAATCCTGGTCCTTTTGTTGGGTATAACATGATTTAGCTGGCATAAAATATTCCTTCCATTTGTCTTTTTTCCAAACTCCAAGCAGATAATCTTCTCTTATTTTCCTTGAAAAAGAAAGAATAGGTAAACTTCTTTCGTGTAAATTCTGTGCGATTTTGACTCATTTGAACAGTTCAGAAATGATAGAGTTTTCGTCTCATAATTCCATAATTTACAGCCCGGGATTATGAGCGATGTGGCAAAAAGCCACCCGCCGATTTCGGAGCTGCTCACCGGCGGGTTGCGCTTCCACACTCAGCATGTCTCCATCATCGAAAAAGGAAACATACATATGTATGCTCCACTCCCGGACCCGGGATGTCGGATGTGCCGCGGACATTGCAATCAACGCGTCGGCCGACCATCGAGATGGTGCAATTTTAGTGGGTGTATGAATGAACACATCACGGAGCGACACAACAGACACCGGCTGCGATTGGAAAGCGGGCTTTGTTACGCCGTCTATTTTTAGCTGTGGGCATCGCTATTGGTGTTGTAGTTGCGGAAGTTTATTATACTTTCATTTGGAAACCCATTCGTTGATTCTCCAGCCATCGATTGATAGTTCGATTGCAGTTGCGGCAGTTGTCGACGAAGATTTTACGTCAAAAGCTTAATTGTTTGTTTATTGCGAGAATAAAAGGCTAACTCTGATGAAAAGCACACAATTTTGGATATCTTCGATAAAATGGCATGTGTGACTAGCAGTATGGCTGGAATTGTGCTATTGCACGCACTACTTATAGTAAAATGGGCAAAGACTCAGTGTTCCTTTCCCAAAGCAAAAGCAGCAAAGCAGAGTTTTTAGATAGCTTAATAGTACGGAAAGAGACAACGTACGCAATCTTAGTAGCATCGCAAGGCAAAATGGTCGTTTTACCGACTATTTTCTCAGGTAACCTAAAATAAGAGACATAAATTCTAGTCGCAATTGCTGGAAGAAACATGTTTTCAGGTCTACTCCAAAAATTAAAGGCAAAAGAGGAATATTAAGACCTTATAATCCTCTCGTTTCAATTCTACTCCTGCTAAGTTTACAGTGTGATGACGATACTTACTCGGCAAATACACCTGCGATTTAAAAGCGCGTGTTGAAAGAGAAACACCAATAGGAAACCAGGATTTCGATCGCTCAACGTCAAGCTATCGAAATCCTCCTCACACATCGGTATTTCACATTTAACAAGCGCGTGTAACTCGCAGGTGTGTCTGGGCTTCAAGTGGACATTCTCTCCCCAGAGAGGTGCTCTACCGAATGGGCGCATCAGGCGCTGCGAGGGAGCGACGCCCGGAGCGGGCGCCAGCGGCGGTGCTGATCGGGTGAATGGACGCGGTGGCGGGCGGGCGTTCCGGAGAAGGACGCGAGGTTGATATTTGTCAACGGGTGCTGGCGGGTGCCGCCCGCGACGGGGACGGGGGGATGGGGCGACGGGGCTGCGGCGTGGCACTGAATAAAACAACTTTCTTTTCGCGGATCGCATCGCAGAGGCCGGGCCACTCGGCGGCACTTGGTCCACGTAGATCTGGTCTCATTACCCTCCGCATTCCACTTGACCATCGCACCCGCCGTTGCCGCACCAGGCTCCAGTACTGAGTACCTACATAGGATAAGTACATGTCGGTAATTTTGAGGTTAGGTTATAGAGCTTTTAGGTCCCGAAAGGGCAGCCAACCTATCGCTTTGTCTCTGCGGGACGTTTCACGGGACACTGGAAAAAGAAACACATTGGATCTAGAGTCCAGACTCTTTAAAACATTGACAAGAAAAAATACTCTTGATTCAATCGGATTTAAGCTTAAATCAAAAGGAAAATACGATTCAACCAAGAGTATTTTTTCTTGTCGATGTTTTTGAGAGTCTGGACTCTAGATCCAATGTGTTTTTCTCCAGTTGATTTTTACCAAGTTCGAATCGCAGGAATGAAACTTCTGTGCTTTTTTCCCATCAAGGAACACCACAAAACTTCTTCCTCTTCTTCCTAAGTCGTTCCTAGGACTCCACAATGACTCTTAGTTGGCACTGTGATTAGTATTGAGTAACTCAATATTTTTCCCAACTTCGCAAGTGAGATTTTTCCCTGAGGCGAATCCCTGGAAACGTCCCGTGGCCTAACTGAAAATTTTTGCAAAAATGAGTTGGCAAATTTTCTGCATTCCACAGTTTAATACACGCAAGCTGTCCCAAGTATAATCCAGGAATATGGGTCCATTGATCTAAGTGGACTCTTTCTTCTCCTGGAAATGCTGAGCACACATCCCATCGCCGATGTATCAGACTCAAGTGCAGAAAAAAGTGAAATTGACTACTAAACTGTCTGGTGATGTATGTTCCCTTAGGGAGCTGGTATCTAGTACCCAGTTTTTTCGGTGATGCTATTGCGTTAATAAAAAAATAAGAGAATTTTCCTTACTTTTTGTGTGTTATCGTCCTAATGAAACCTTGTCATCGTCATTCCGCTATCGTAATATCGGATCTCCATTTATACTTGATTCGCGAACAGCATGGAGTTAAGCGAGGAACAGGGCTCATCCTAAAGGCAGTTGCGCTCTTATGTTAGCGAAGCAACGAAATGCGCCGACGCAACGGTTTCTGATTCTAAACGTTGGCATCCGTACCAAGTTTATCACGTAAACTCATCTTGCTTAAAAGTATTGATCACGGAAGCTCTGTTTTGCGTAACGGGCAACTGACCCATTCTCAAGCCCCTTTCGGAGCTGTCTTCTCGAGATCAAAGTGAGCTCTTCCAAGGAGGTAATGGATGCCTTTTTCAGCCTTCTGATTGGCAAGTGGTGCAAGATCGAGTCTTAGATTGCCCTCTCTTTAGCTCCCACTTTGATCGTCTCAGGGCCGCTTTATTCAGTCAAAGTAAGGCATTTCAAGTTGGTAATCGTTTACTGTCGATGTCCGTTCATTAAGTCGTACGTCACACGCCGATTATCCTTTATGATGATGATTTTGAGTAGTACGTCTTCAATAAAATTCTCTTAGAAAAATGACACATTTTAGACTTCAGGGTGCCGCAGTCAGGGAAAACCGGAAAATGTCAGGCAGTTTTAAAAAGTGAGGAAAAACCTGGAATTGCCAAGGAAAATTACGAAAATTACAGGGAAAATTGTTGGGTCACCTTTACTTGCTGTCTGGAATGGGTTTGACGTTTCGAACAACACATTTTGTGTGAAAACTATCCGTATAATAATGTCGTATTAACCATCTGGCTTATCTGCAATCGTCAGGGAAATCAGGGAAATGTCAGAGATTTCCATTTTCAATTGTGTGGCAGCCCTGATTTCAGACTTTCAAATGCCGGTTATGGCCTGGTTACACGCTCAAATTTCCGTCAAATTCCGATCAAAACGATGACCAAGATGGCGGTCGAGAGTTATCTGGATTGATGAGTAAAATTAAGTAAAACAGCGTGTTGATTGAAATAACCACGGTTGTGTGGAAATCAGATGAAGGATGAGCCCCACAGTTCCATCATCTACCATCAAATTTTTGCAGGCCGCAGAAATTTGATGGTAGATGGTGCGCACCAATCACCATTTGATCGGAAATTGATGGGAATTTGAGCGTGTAACCAGCACACTAGGATTTCTAAGTTGAACATCTTTTACCTAGAGCTCGGAAAGTATGAGTTGTTTGGTAAATGAGGCAACGTTGAATTCCAACGCTAATCCACTCACCCATTCACTGGGTGACGCACTTGGATCCGCTGTCGCCAGATCGAGCTCTCTCCTTGCTCGAGCAAGTCGCGGCTTGTGAGCCGGTAGTCATCGGCGCATGTGCATAGATGTCGAGCGGGATAAGAAGAAAGTGGTTATAGAGCGTGGAAGTATATCGGTCGGAAAGATCTGGCCGGTAAAGCAAGGCTGCAGCGCGACGCATCGCAAAGAGCCGGGACTCGAAAATGCAGTTCACCTAAAAAAATGAAAGTAATCGCGCCGAGGATGGAACTATGCTCGTAATTTTTATTGATCTTTCAGTGGCGGAGAAAGGCAGCCGAGTGCAAGAGCAGAGAAAAGTATGACGCGTCATTTCCCTCGACGTTCAATTAATTAGCGGGGTGACTGCTCGGCGGTCGATCTTGGAGGGTATTTGTGTCATCTTTGGTAGGCCGAACCAATGAGGTGGAATACGATTTTGGAAAAGAAGGCGAATACACAGAGAGAAATTTCAACACGATAGTTTGGTTAATACGGGAAGTAAAACTCAAAATAATCCTAGCCTCCGATTGACAATTTTAAGAGAAAATTTCAGCTAATTTTCTTGAAGAAATTTAATAAAAAAACGAGTGGTAATTAATTACCAACGTCTTAATGGGAGGAATCCGTTTTTCCAGTCTCTACCTCGTTTTTTGCGCTAAATTCACCCCAAACTGTGCCAAAATCAACACAAGATTTGTGTCGGTTTGTGTTTCACTTCCCATTTTAACCAAAAGTAACGCAAGAACACAAACACTTTTATCAGTGTAAGATGTGCAGCTAAAAATGTGAGTGTATTTCGTTTGAATTCAACCATTTTATGTAGGAGTTGATCAAGGACATTAACTTTAAAATGACCGTTTGTTGACCGTGAAGAAACGTTTGTTGTATCTAGTAGGCATTGAGTAAAATGCACAATGATGTTTCTGAAGTGTTATTAAATAAAAATTAGAACTACCTCAGGTATAGTTAGTCTTTTACTTTAAAATCTCCCAATCTGAAACGAATATCCATTATTGTGTCCCCAATACAATTTTCATTAAAGGACCAAGCAGGAGACCCTGTTACAGCCATGTTTAGCTTTTCTAGCTTCTGGCGCAGGTACTGTATCTGCCAGTTTCTAGTAGGTAACTTGGTTCACTACAAATTTTTGTCATGGGAACGGAGTTCCCCATGATATTACAATCGTTCCGTTGCTTTCGCTATGGGCTTCCCTATACCTCTGCGGCCTTGAGCGTTTCGCCCAGTCTCCGATTTTTGGTTGATTTTCCGATGTATCAAAAACCGTTGTATTTTTTAGCCAATCATGTCTCTACGTCAAGTTGTGTTGATTGCTAAAATTCGCTTTCAGCGAGTTTTTTTCCACCTTGAAATGTCGTGTCTGACTGGTAAATCTGCGCAGATCCACGAAGTTCCGTTTTTAGGCAAATTCTTTTTTTTGGGAGGTTCTGATTGGTTATTTTTCGCCATCAGTTTTCTGTTCGTTGGTGCAAAAGATCGCCTACCTCGTTGCTCTTGAGAAGCCGCCATTATCCCACCTCAAATTTTAAACATAGATATAAAGAAATAATAACCATCGTACAAGGTGGAAAATTGCTCTGGAGGACCCGTTACGGATATATGAGCCAAAATCAGAACTCGAATGATGGATTTAATCCATGAATACAGAAATATTGCCTCAGCTTACTGCCGCGATCGCAAATGCATGGTGTGATGAACCTTGTGACATATGACAGCATAGGTAAACAATGTCTCACAGAGTAATGCGGTTAATTCGTTGTATCTTAGGACGCCAGTGGCCGAACTGTTGAAATCTCAAGGACGTCTTTTGTGAAGCCCCGCTCAGCGTCCGAGATCACTTAACTGTTCTCTTTTTCTGCATCTTCATCCGAGCGGTGAGATAGCTCAGATAGCTACGCCACTGTTCAGATTCTGGGAGAGCGTCACTTTTTGTGCGAGCGGGGGTTCGAATCTCGTAAAAGACAGCTAATTTTTACTGGTTGTATTGAATGTTTTAGACCAATCATCTAACAATAATTAATACTTGGCAACTTAGGAAGCACATAGGTCCCTTACGATGCGTATTCAGGCATATGTGTAGAGTAAAAATATCATACGTAGGGTGTCCCAAAAGTACCGGGACTGGTTCTGTAACTTCAAAAGTAAGATAGACGCAGACATGATTTTGGTCTCATTTTAAAGATCAACTCAATACCTATCGATTAAAACCAAGATCAGCTCAATCGAATAAAAATTGACCGAGTCATGACAATTTGAAATTAGTGAGGAAAGTTTACCCCTACGGTTTTTAGGAAGATTTTTCGCTTACCAGGATTCAAAAAGTTAATATTCGTATCCACTTTCCTCCGAATCTTCCATAACTTCCTTTTGCTTTTCAAAGTACCGTCCATCAAACCGGATGCACTTTTTCATGCGCTCTTGCCACTTATCCAACATTGTTTTCCTGAATTCTTCCTCTGGGATGGAGTTGAAGAAGTTTTGAATTGCATTCTGGATTTTTGTCTTCGATACGAATCTTCGTCCGCGAAGCTCCTTTTTAAGCGTGGGAAACATCCAAAAATCACATGGAGCCAAGTCAGCGCTATTAGGGGGATGAGGGATTGTTTCAACTCCATTTTTACTCATAAATTCACGTGTTAAGCTCGATGTGTGAGGCCGCGCATTGTCTTGATGGAGTATCCACGAAGCTTTCAAGTCCGACCGTTTCCGGGAAATGTGCATTCTCAACTCCTTTAGTACTTTGCAATAATACGCACTGTCAACTGTTGTGTTTGATGGTACAAAATGTTGATAAATGACACCTCGAAAATAAAAAAACACAATAAGCATCACTTTATCGGCCGACTTTTCGATTTACGGCGATGAAGAATCTTCCTTAAAAACCGTAGGCGTAAACTTTCCTCGCTGATTTCAAATTGCCATAACTCGGTCAATTTTTATCCGATTGAGCTGATCTTGGTTTTAATCGATGGGTATTGAGTTGATCTTTAAAATGAGATCAAGATCATGTCTGTATCTATCTTACTTTCGAAGTTACAGAACAAGTTTTTTGGGATACCTTATGTACACTTTACACTCAAAAAAAGCTCCGGCCGTGGAGGCCAGGAGCAGCGGACCTGGAGCACGGACTGGATGGGCTATATGGCACTACCGTTCGCCTACGCGCCTGACGGCCGGATTGCTACTTGCGGGGACGACGCGGAGTCCTACGGATATGAAAACCGTAAGTCGCGGCCTCGAGCGGCATAGGCAGCTTGCGCTCTCTGCGCTACTTACGGGCTGGACGGCCGGAGCTCTGCGCGCCGACGCTGTCCGCGACGTGGTGGATTTTTTCGGAACTACAGCTGAAAATTCACCATTAAAGTACATAGAAAAGAAAAACTTTCCAGCAAAGTTTTAAACATTGAGTGAATTATCTTGTGTCAATTTCTGAACAAGATTTTTTTTCTTTCCTTCTTTTTAAAATAGGTATATATTTCTTTGTTGATAGTTCATAACAATTTAGTTTCAGGAAAGTTATGGATAATTCACTGTCTAAGAAAGAAAAACAGCATATGAACGTTAGCTTGTTGATCATGTTTCAGATATCAAGAGAGATTTGAACTCCTTGGCTGATAGTTCAGCAAGTCAATTTGAGAAAAGAGATGAATCTTAGAGAAGAGATGATGCTTATTGAGAAAGAAAATCAGCATATGAATGTTAGCTTATTCATCGTGTAGAGATATCAAGAGAAATTTCCAAAAACCTAACTTTAATGTTGCAAGCCTTCCTAGAAATAAATAAAGCACTGGGGAAGCACTGGAAGGAACAAATGTAGATAGATCAAAAATTCTTGGTACCTATTTTAAATGTAGAACAGACTGCCCAAGGTATGATAAATTGCTAAAACTCATTGCAGCGAAAAATGTAAACTGAAAAATCATTTTTATCACTTGGCAGCCCGTTCTCAATAAATGCAATTACTTTCACTCAATGAGAATTCAGCATTTGTCAAAAACAAAACCTGATTCATCCCTCAATAAAAAATACGAATGCAAAGTAGGAAATCACCTAAATGATTAACAAAGGAAAACCACAGGCGTAGGTCTGGGTACTTACAGATTTTTACTCCTTAAGACTAGAAGAGCTTCAGAATCTTGAAAATGAGGTTGAGAATATTTCAAAGTGTAAATTCAGTAGTAAAAGTTGACAAAACTTCAAGATATAGCTCTCCGCAATAACTACCGGATACAATTTCCACAAAATATTAGCGAAGAAATATACCACCGAAAATTGTCACACTTGTTAAAATTGTAGATCTTCCCTTCAGCAAACTGAAACGCGATTCACACAAAATTTTACCACTATTACAGTACACTGAGCTCCCTAGAATTGGGATATGGAATTAGAGAGATTATTCACAGCAACAATGTTTGTACTGGCTCTTATCGGATAATCAACGCAGGCAAGATTGGCTTATAGCTTCCGCTGGCGGACAGCTATTTTGGCAACAGAGAAGGGAGGTGTTGGATGTCGGAGAGTGAAATACTACCTACTCTCAATTGAAAACATTTAAGTATAAGCCAGAGATTAGATTGAAATGGAATAAAAAATCAATCCGATCTCATGAGCAAGCAAAGGTGGCACAATGAAGTTGCAATCGGTAAATAGACATTCTCGTGTCTACATTATCAGTATTTTAGTGTGGCGGTAATTTACTCTGTGGGAAGATGCGTGGCAGGTAATTGATTGCTTTTCTTTGATTTAAGTTCTTTCCCTTAGTAGGGGGAAAATAAGTGAATTGCAAACGAACTTACAGGAGGAGAGGATATGAGCTCAGTGCGTAGGTAAAACTGACAATTTTCACTTAACTCTCGTCGCATTTCCGAAAGTATTTGACAAGCGTTATCACACAGAACTTCAGAATCAATCGTGCACCGCACAGAATCAAGAAAATATATCGAAAACCTCCAAAATTAAACGAAAAACGAACACACGTAATGAGCAATGACCAACAATGACAAGCAATTTACTAGATTCTAACCTCAATAAACAACGCTGAGTGGTGGCTGCGATCGCTCCCGAAAATGTTCAAGGCTGGCGGCAACTTTAAATTCACGCACTGAATAACATTGACGTAAAATATTATAATTTTCTGCGAATATACACGTAGCCGTCTCAATTTTAATCTGATGGTGACGCCATTTTCCGAAAACTGAATCTCACCTCACTGCCAACGGCCGTGGAAGCGGTTGGTTCCGATCCTGAAACCCGTAACTTACGCTCGGCTCCTAACCGGTCTTACGGCCACGAAGGCCGCGCGCGTTCCACGGGACATCGGCCGCGGCGTCCGGTACTAGCTTGCTGACGGCGCGTTAACACCGGGATCACCAGTGTCCAGAGCAACCGGGTCACAGGGCCGTAGTTTTTTTTTTGAGTGTACGCCGAAAAAGCGAACCTGAAACTTAAATGCGTTAACTTCCTAAAACCATATATAATCCAACGAAAATAAATAATTGGTACATAACAGCTTTCTTGTATGCAAAGAAAATAATTAAAAATGTTAAAAAAGAGATGTCAACACAAAATTACATAGCCCCTTCAATTCAGAAGATACTACAAACGAACTGTACCTTAACATTTTCATATCCCAGAAGCTAACGTTCCCATGACGAATATTGCCATCGCTAGCGATTGCAAAATCCAACTTGTTTAGTTTTGTATTCGGAGTTAGAATCGTAAAATTTTGCGCTGTTTTTGACACTGCCTAACATATTTCCATTTGAAAAAATGCCTTGCTCCGTGGCCCACCCCTAGCATTGTTTTTCTGGTGTCAGTGACTTAAGAGGACAAAACGCCAGTTATTAAACCGTCAACGAAATCATGTGAAGCTGCGCCGAACTTAATCAAGTCGCGAAGAGGAACTCGCTATTCACCGACCATCAGGGATTTACTTCTTCTACGAACGAGCGCTAATCTTAATGTAGACAACTCTTGTTGTTTGTTGTAACTGGAAACCAAATCCGCAGGTTTTCCACAGAACCAGGTTCTTCAATGTAATATGCGTCACTTTGTAATTTTCCCTGTCTCGAATTCCGTGCGATCAGCCGTAATGCGTAATGCGAAGCTGCGAACTGCACAGGTTTCTTCAAACCAGGACGCGGCATGGATCAATCGGATGTATTTATGCTAAAAGGAACTATGTTCCACGTAAACCCTACGCTCATAGTTCCTTTTGCATAAATACGTCCGATCGGATTGTTAGTTGAGCCTCAGCACGCTTAGAAAAGAGCATGTACATTTTTCGATGAGCTCTAGAACCCATGTGGTCACGAGTGTTCCGGGGCTCATGTTATGTACTCGTATGTTTTCTTATACAATCAAATTGAGCACAGTCCTCCGTAAAATCTGCCTTGTTACTTCTGAAGCTTGAAAGATGAGCGTGAGAAAATTCTCTCCCTCGCACCTCGCAGACTATACTTCCTCGAAAATTTCTTGCAGTTATACGATCGAGATCTTAAGTCTTGAATGAAAACGGACTTCTTCTGGAATTTTCTTTTTTCTTTTCTTACAGTTCAAAATCAATTCAAAACTGTCTCATAAGAAGCACTGTGCATGAGCATCAGAACTCGGATTTTTTTGTGGATGAGACAGAGGGGCACATAATTTAGGGGGGCTCTTGGGGAGCTAAAAGACACCCCACCTAGAAGTATCTTTGGGTCTCTCCCGCATTTTCAAATATCCAAAGGAGGGTTCGGGGGGTTTACCCGGAAAAATCTGGATTATGGATCACTAAACAGGGTCTGAACCAGAAATTAACGTCACTAGAGTTCTCCTCAAAGTTTACATAGAAAAGGAATCATACAGTGGAAATTTCGGAACGAAGCAGAGCTCCCGAACGAGAAATTTGAATGAAATATTTCATTATAAATTATATAAATTGAAATATTTTCAAGGCAGATTAAATGAAAGCAGGTTATACAAATGGCGTCTTTCGTATTTGTGCCAATTAACCCGTGTTAATCCTAAACACTTATGTATCTTGTTTAAGGGTTAATTTTCAGACTCCCGTTGCGTTTTTGCTGTGAAATTTTGAAGTGAGAACGTCTTGCGTTGCGCCCTATTGGGTAGTCTCAGGGGTAATTTTGAGATGATGTTACCAAAAATTTAATCGAATTACAATTTCTTAGATATGTCACGCACTTGTTCATCAAACTACCTCAATTTTTTCGAAGAGGGCCAACCCTCCCCCAGTCTGGTCCATGGTACTCACAAACTGTTTTCTAGAAAGTTGTCAAATTTTTTCAATACAATTTTTTTCAATACAATTTTTTCAATACTTTGGAGAATTGACAGAGGAAAATTGTGAAACAAGACGTTGCAAAATGCTGCTTGAGAATGACCATGTGTTTCCCAGAATGAAGTTTTGATTGGCGAATTTGAATTACGCAGAATTCTCTCTAAAAATTATTTAAGGCCATCGCCGTGTTGTGTGATAAAGCACTGTCATTTTTTTCAAATTTGAAACGATCGTCTGGAAGCTTCATATAAATTCAGAAGCTCGCGAAACAGCCCGGTTCGAGCGCTTTAAATCTCGCGGGGAAGTCCAGCTTTTTCAGTTAGGTCGGTCATTTTTAATCACACCGTTCATCTTCAGTTTCGCATTAATTTCTTCCAGGTTGACCAACTTACGAAGTCAAACTGTGCAAAACTTGCGAGGAATTATGGGAGAAAGTGACTCTGTCAACAGTTAAACGCTCAACACTCGGTCATGATCATTTCGCGCTGAAAGTTTTGAAATGTGCGCGGACGCTGAATCGTTTCGGTTATTAATTATCTCGCTCGCGTTCCTCTCGTGAAATATTTTAATCGTCGGCGAATTTCGGGAGAAGTTGAGCACATATCAATCGTTTGAATTTCAAGGTACGCTTTTTCGTGTCGAGATTCTCCGGATGTCGCCTTGATGGCAGTTAAAATTAAATGTTAGTCCTTTTTGAAACGTCCTCTAATTAATACCGGTTTTGAAAGACAATTTTATAATTGATGAATGAACATGTCCATTCATAAATTAAAAATATCTAATTTTCCCGCTAAGTCTGCTCAATTTTTCGTCCTTATAGATGTAAAATTTTGCGAGCTTTAAATCTGATAAGAACATATTTGTCTCAAACCTTCCTGCGGGCTGATGTTCGAAATTGTTTTAAGTGATGTACATATAAGACGAAAGGAAAATGGATCGGTCCTATCGGTGGAAGCGGGTGGTTACAATGAACTAAAGGGGTAAATAATATAGACTTACGGGAGCATACAAGAAACCGTATAGTTAGTCTATCATTTTCCCCTTTAGTTATAATATCAACCACCCGTTTCCATCATCAATAGGATTCCTCCATCTCCCGTTTCTCCGCTTTGTCCATTGCTTTGTCTATAGCTTTGTCTATCGCTTTGTCTATAGCTTTGTCTATCAATTTCAATAATCACCCCGGAGCTGTCTCACTCTGAGTGCGTCCCTGAAAAAATCAATAATAACTATAAGTGATTTCAATTTGGCTCTTGTTTTGCCTCATACCGTCTCGGAAATTCCTCCCAAAATATTTCCACCATCGTCGTTTCAGGTCGAGAATAGGTAGCCAAGCACTGCGCGGCAGGTTGGTCAGTGCTGCTTTCCTGAGGAACACCTTATTAACGTTCAGTCGTTGCCAAAGTTTATTCAAAGGAATGCGACTTTTCTTGCGAACTCACGATTGTCTTTTTTGACTTTTTAAGAGAATTTCATTTTGAAATTCAGTCGAGTATGTTTAAAAATTTTAGGGAAACGTACTTTTAAATATTTTCCAGAATGAAAATATTGTATCCCGGGAATATTTGGCAACCTTTGAATGCTCATACGGCACTCTTCCTTAGGACGGCAGTTTGGTGGACGGTGGAAGGTGGATGGTGCGGGTCGGACGTGCATGCCAAAACATAATTTGTCATCGCAGCGCGGCGTGGCGTGGCGTCGGCAATCTCGGCAGCTGGAAGCAAAACTCGCCCGCGAAATGATTTATTCCACCACCGGGCATCGAACCCGCTTCCTCGTCCTATGGCGTCGCCGTCGTCCGAATCCGTCCATCGCCGTAACGAAATTCCAGGTCCCGGGAACCATTTTCGCGACACCCTCGGTGCTGTAAGTCAGCGATATTTTTTAAGTATCTGGAAGGTTGTCAGGATTTTCTCGATGACGAAGTTCGTCATCAGGGTGTCTACAAGTCCGGAATTTCCTGAAAGTCTAGAAAAAGCACTGGTTTTTTCAGGGCGGTCCGAAAGTACTAAAGAAGTGCGGAATTACGCAAGGAGGTCCGAAATTTTCGTCATTTTTGTCGCAATTTGAGCAAGGAATTCAAATTTTTGAAATTTTTCGAGTTTCATCGTTTGAAGGTACTGAAAAAGTACAGAATTTTTCTGTTGAAGAGGTACTGAATTTCTTGGGAATGTACTGAAAAATTACTGTAAAAGTACTGATTTTTGGCCAGCCTGTTTTAGTAGACACCCTAGTCATTTCCGCCACGAATTAACGTATAACCACATCTCAGTATTGCCAAATTTCCCCTCGGAAATGTAACTTTAAATGTAGAATTTCGGGCATTTCTGACTGAAAATTCCATCGAATTTTCATCTCATCTCTCGCAAAAATCAGAAAAATTTTGGAAAAAATTGCCCATGTACATTCATGTCAAGGAGCGAATTCTTTGAGTCAATTTTGCAACCTTTCAATAGAGTTACCTTCCCTCTTAATTTCTTAAAGGAGTCCGCTTAAACGTTCTCTCGTAAAAAATTAAATTGCCTAATTAAATTTGTCGATAACTAATATGGCTTGGTTCCTTTTTGCTAAACGCGGTCAATTTTGCAATCGGGAACTGCGACTTTAGGCTCTCCGAAAGAACATCCTTTCTGCACACTGGAAAAAAAAACACATTGGATCTAGAGTGCAGACTCTTAAAAACAGCGACAAGAAAAAATACTCTTAATTCAATCAGATTTAAGCTTAAATCAAGAACCAAGCCTCTTAATTTGAGCTGATTTCCTTTTGATTTAAGCTTAAATCTGATTGAATCAAGAGTCCTTTTTCTTGTCAATGTTTTCAAGAGTCTAAACTCTAGATCCAATGTGTTTTTTTTTCCAGTGTCCCTACGGTAATAGGTCAAAATGTCCAAAAGAAAATGTCCAAAAGTCAAAATGTCCAATTCCTGAATGCCCAAAAATTTAAAAAGGCCAAATATCAGTAATGTTCAGCAGACAGATAAGTCCAAAAGTAGGCGAATGTCCAATTATGGAAAGAGTAATCATATAGGTACTAACTGTTTGTTGTTATGGACAAGAATAACTTTTTTTCCTTTGGCTTTTCATGACAAACGGGGTAATATTAGCCATGTTTGTTATGTTTGTCAATATCACTTAAAATTTGGAAAATAAATCTCATTGAATCAAGAGTCATTTTTCTTGTCAATGTTTTCAAGAGTCTGTGCTCCAGATCCAATGTGTTTTTTTTTTCCAGTGCATAGAGAAACTTATAGCATGCTGCTCTGCTGCTCTAACATGAGCCAGAAATTGTAGTTCCTACTTGCCAAATTCGGCGTCCCCGAATGACAGGAACTTCCGACCCCGTGGATCCTCGAATAATCACCGAAGCTGAAAAAAAAAGTGAATCTCGTCATTTTCGTTTGGTAGTGCAGAATCGGGTCGGCGTTCACTTTTCAGAGACCCATATCGATCAGCCCGGAGCCCGCCTCGCGAATGAGCGCGGCACGCCCCGGTAAACACCTCTCACTTCTCGGTTCAGTTTAAAGTCAGATTCATGCTCTGGTTGTCAAACTCCCTTGACATTTTGTCCACGCACTTTGTTTCCATACGCAGCCAATCGAGCTTGTCCAATCAAACGAAAGGTACCATAGAAATGAGAAAGAATATATGTGGATTTCATTTTGCAAAAAGGAACCAGGAGCATTGCAATGTTGCTAAGATTGTGCAGCTTCTTCTGTCTTGGCAGAAAAACCTGATTAACCATAGACAGTTTCTATTTTACTCGATAAAAACTTTAAATTTAGGACAAAAATTATCATCCGAATTTCAGATTTTTTCAGGATTTCAATAGTTGTATTGCAATGGATAAAGTTGCACAATCTAAGCAACATTGCAATGCTCCTGGTTCCTCTTTGGAAAATGCAATCCATTTTAGAGATCTCGCGTTCACGATTAGAGCAATGTAATCCGACTCAGAATCACTTAAATTTTATTAAATCCATTCTTCTATCTCTCCTCTATCAACATTTATTATGAACTATCTATTATTTTTTCTCTCTGGCGCGGCAAAAAGTTTAGTTCGGAGGTCAACGCTATTTGGAACGAGTTTATCAGAAAGGAACCATCCACTTTTCTGAAAAATTTGAGTTAAGAATGTTCTTGAATTCCTCTAGTCGTACATTTTCCCCTGCCAAAAACTCATAGTCGAAAGAGAAAGTTAGTTTGTGAAAAGAGGAGTTAAACTTTATTTTCCATATATTCGATCGTATGGAGGAATACAACTTCAAACCTCTTTTTCTCAGTAACAACTTAATGTGGGTTGGTTCCTTTCTGATAAACTCGATCCATTTTCCGCCCTTCGATAGAAACCGGAGCTTTCGTTCGTATAAACTCGATCCATTTTTCGCCCTTAGATATAAACCCAAATTTTGGTTCGTATTTGTGCACCTGCGGGCTGATTAATTAAATTCATAGACAGAGCTATAAAAGAAGGATACGAAGGGAAAATGGAGGGATCCTATTAATTAAAACGGGTGGTCGTTACTTACAGACTCCGTTTTCAACGGAGGGAACGCTCAAAAAACACCTACTGGCACACTGTGAAAAATGTTAGCTTGAAGCGCGCAGTCCAGTCTATCACATTTCAATCGATAACGTAATTCGTTTACGTTCGGATTGGCGAGAACTGTATCCACTTAAGTTGCACTTGAGTGGGCTGACAACCTCTTGAAGACTACCGCTCGATGACTAAAAGCACATCTCGTCTAAATCAAGCTGAATTGCTAGTAGACAACGGGAAATCGTTGCAAGTCTTGAAGGAATCTGTCCAAACATTTCCTCAAAATCTGTAACCTTGTACGCGGATTTTATAGACATTTCCATGAAGCCCTTGAAAATGTCTCCGATCCAGCAGATCTAGTTTCGAACGAAGTTGCCAGAATAGGGTAAATGAAAAAATTAATCATTACAAATAACGCATATTTCTGAAAATGATTTTTATCCGGACAAGTAGACAACTCTGGTCAGAATCCCTCTCTTCCCTGCCACTCGTCTATTCAAGATCATGGCCGTATAATAAACTAAACTTATCCCTCTAAGTTCAGCTCATCTGTGGCTCAAACTCAAACTCATCTCATTAAATTACCGCCTCTTGTTCGTTGAGATGAGTGATAGTGCACATTTGCTCATTATTGAACTTTCAGTGACGTAAGAAGACCTGTGAAGCATCTCTTTTTCAACTTTTCAGAGTCTCGTGGATGCTGAAAAGAGCTTCTCGTTCGAGAGCCCAAAAACACGAATGGGCATGCAGGGGTGCAAAATCTGCTTGATCAAGCGACCCACGGATTGCGTGATCGGTGGGAAATTTTTGTCGAAAACGACACCGAAAACATTTTCGGAAAAATATCCGATGATTAATCGATCTTTTGGAGAGACATTGGAGCAAAATAAAAAAAAAGGTCATCACTTTGAAAAATCTTGAAGAGTAGTGAGGAAATTATTTTTCCGGAAGTGCGTGCGGAAAAAATCTCGGATCGCATAAAACGTCTTGCCAACTGGCACTTTTTTCCACGCAAAAAATAAGGGCCTACCCCCCTCCCCCTCTCAAAAGGCCTCAAAGAGTACTATACGAGTATTTTTTATCCACAGTCAAAACAATCGCGTTGAATCTGAATAAACTCTGAATCTAGAACAGACATTAATTCAATCAAATAGAGCTTTGGTGGACATATCGGCTGACCCGAAAGGGTAGGAACATCGTTGTCAACATTCTAACATGATGTAAGTTCTAGTCGAGCGTGAACTCAGGAAAAGTCTAATTTTTGGCATTAATGTACGGGAACGAAGCACGGCTCACACAACACGATATCCCCGCACGGCCCAGTGGATGACACACTGACACACAACATGCCACATGTTGTGACGTGCAGTGGCGATTCTTGCAAGTTGGCACCCCTTTTTTCCACCGTTTAAGTCATGGTGTCAAGGACCTGGAAAATGGGAACTACGAGGATTCATCAGGAAAAGAAAAATATTCGGGAGAATCGAGGAAGTAATCAAAGAAGGAAAACCGGAGAATCTCCTGTTTCCGCTCCGGGACTATTTTATTCTTAAAATTTCCAGTTTGTACTAACGCAGCTGAAAGAGTCAGGCGTCCTACTTTAATTTACTTTTTTGTAATTCCAAAAAAAAATGTAAATAATTTTTTTTCTGAAACATTATCGGTTGTGAATCACATCTATTAATTATAATTGTTTTTTGTGTTGCAGGTAAGATACCGGACATTTTCATGTAGGATTTACGAAATGATCTGTGAATTTTGGTAAGGCCTTAACATTCATTCCATCAGAGAAAACAACGGAAGACCCACTGAAGGTTTTTAAAAAGTGTAGATTCACTTGCGGCAGTTTTGTCGGAAAAAAATTACAAAGGAGCTCATCGAATTTAAAATAGGTACTTTAATTATTGACTAACGCGTTTCTGATTTCATAATTCAGCACTGTCGATACTTTATCACAATGGGCCGTTCCTCCCTGAAGTATTATGTCATTGTTCTTCAGAGTGGGTTAGATATTCAAATTCATATCCTAAGTAACAATTTTTCTCAATTTCTACACTCGTTACTTTTCTCAAGCTTCGTCTCATATTTACACTGCGTTTAGCAGAAAGGAACCGAATCGCATTAGCTATTGCCGAACTTAACCGGAGCATTTAATTTTTTACAAGACATTTGTGCGGATTCTTCTGAAGATTTTAGGGAATTTGTTTCGAATCGTGCACAAAAATGACCACTCGTAAATTATACTTTCACCGGAAAACATAGAAGATTGCAAATACAAAGCCCTACAATCCTGTGATCCTAGGATTGCGAGCTCGCCGTGTGACCGTTCGGAAATGCTGTACAGCGGGGTAGGTTCGACACCAAGAAAATACGATTTTTCAAAGAATTGAGCGCGCACCGTGGTATACGTGCAATGCATGAAGTATCCTGCGGACTTGTAAGGCGCTACTGTGCGCTGCGCGCCGCACCGAGCTGTACGCGCAATGCATGAAGTATCCTGCGGCCTTGTAAGGGGCTACTATGTTTTTCGTTCCGTGCATGCTAAGTGCCAGGCCCCGCGCCGGTTGCACTGTGTTCGTCTCGTCGCGATCATTCAAGCTTGCGGCGCTAGCGGTTTTCAACTCATAATTTTGAAGTTTTTGTACTGTTTGTTGAAATTATTGTAATTTAAAATGATAAACACTGGAAAAAAACACACATTGGATCTAGAGCCCAGACTCTTAAAAACATCGACAAGAAAAAATAGTCTTGATTCAATCATATTTAAGCTTAAATCAAGAACCAAGCATCTTAATTTGAGCGGATTTCCTTTTGATTTAAGTTTAAATCTGATCGAATCAAGAGTATTTTTTCTTGTCAATGTTTTCAAGAGTCTGGACTCTAGATCCAATGTGTTTTTTTCCAGTGTTCAGTGCACGCTCTCCATTTTCGTTCCAATTTCTTCCTCAGAGTTATAGCCTGTAGTTTAATACTATTGGAATTTTAAGTGCCAGAAACAACAGAATTTTTCATTCTTTGAAGCGAATACTAATTCCACAACCCCACAGCCAATTTTCAAATAGACCCGCCGAAACTCGCGTGAACTTATATAATTATTTCACTTTTAAAAGCCTGGCCTGGTTCTCCCCTTACCCTTTGGAACAAGGCAAAGATCACGCGAGAAGCGGACTAATTGATGATTGCTATAGGTTTTTCAAGCCACTCATCTCTGAGTGTCCACTTCTCGAGACTGGATGTTTTTTTTAGCAAAATCAGCGCCTAATCGTATTTTAATTTGTTTACCTCTTCGCGCAAATATTTCCCAGCATGTTGCCGCTTTTCCGGTAGAATTTGTTTTCTTTGCATCGCCCCCGTGTTAAAATGGGCGGATATCCGCCGGAATAGTCGACGCTGCCCTAGCCTCATTTCGGGAAGATTATGCCAAAACCGGCAATTCCTTTTCAACGTTGCCGCACTAAATTCAAATCTTATAATGGACCACTAGACAAGGCACGAATTCAAGCATTCTGATACATGTTTCTTGACCAGAATTTCACGTAGAACACGATTCGCGCAACGCAAATTACTGAAACCAACCCCTAACGAAGATAATAACCTTTTTATTTCACATTGGTTACGCCGATTTTGATCTGCCCGCTCACAAGAAACTCAACGCTCTACGTGAGTCAAATCGCGCACTACAACAGTTTCAGCAAGTCTCTCAATCGAGCAATGTTCATTTCCCACCATGTGTTGTTCAAACTATAAGCAATTTGCTATAGCTGAGCCAAAGCGCCGAGATTGAGGTTGCCAGATTTTTGTATCGCAAGAGACTGTCATGATAACGTTTAGCGCTCGATGTGAATCACGCAGAGCATTGAGTTTTCATGAGCGTGTGGTTTGAATTCACACATCAAGAATCATTAAATATCTTCGTAAGGAGTTAATTATGGTAATTTTCGTTGTGTGTATCGTGTTCTATGTGAAATTTTGGTTAAGAAACATGTATCAGAATGCTGACATTCGTACTTTGCCTATAGTGGTCCATTCCTGTTATGGATCAGTTTGGGTGGTCTTGGAATCGTCGCTCAGTTGTTGAATCTTGAAAATATGATTTCTTTTATGTCTGCACTGAGAAAAAAAGTCCCGGGCTATGTAAGCATACCGGCCGTTCCGGGCTCAGAGGCCGAAAGTTTCGAGTAGGTACTGGAGCCGTAGTTTCGACTGCTCTGGGTGCTGCGCCCGGAACTTTCGGCCTCTGAGCCCGGAACGCGAACGGTATGTACGATTGTACGTAGCCCGTAAGTGCGGCTTCCGAGGCCGGATTTTTATTTTTTTCATTTTAACATTTTAAGTTGATTGAGCCCGACCCTGAACTGGAAGAAAAACACATTGGATCTTAAGTCCAGACTCTTGAAAACATTGACAAGAAAATGGACTCTCGATCAAATCAGATTTAAGCTTAAATCAAAAGGAGATCCGCTCAAATTTAGAGGCTTGGTTCTTGATTTAAGCCTAAATCTAATTGAATCAAGAGAATTTTTCTTGTCGATGTTTTTAAGAGTCTAAACTCTAGATCCAATGTGTTTTTTTTCCAGTGTACCTCTTGAAAGCTGAAGTAAAACATCTCGAGTCCTGAAAAATTGAAAGGCTCCGAGGCTAAACGAAATTCGGCTACAAGGCGGACGGTGCGAAATTATTAGGATAGCCTCGAGATCCGCGACTCTTTGTCGATGAGCTCGGAGCGACTCGTTGTGCAAATTATGTCGCGCCTCTGACGTAAGGGCATATCTCACTTCCCATTTGAGTCCCAGGAAGCATGGGTTCATGCGTTAATCAGGGCTCATGTGGAAATCGAGATACGTCCTTACGCCAGAGGACGAGGAGCGACGATTAGTGACTCAATCGGATTCCGGCCCGAATTCGGGAACCCCTTCGAAGTGTTGTCACTCTTCATACACTGGAAAAAAAAAAACCATTGGATCTAGAGTCCAGACTCCTAAAAATATCGACAAGAAAGAGTACTCTTAATTCAATCAGAATCTAGCTTAAATGAAGAACCAGGCCTCTTAATTTGAGCGGATTTTGTTTTGATTCAAGCAAAAATCCGATTGACTCAAGAGTATTTTTTCTTGTCAATGTTTTCAAGAGTCTAGACTCTAGATCCAATGTGTGTGTGTTTTTTTTTGTTTTGTTTTTTTTTTGTTTTTTTTTTCCCCCAGTGTAGCAATATTAGACCAAACTTATCGCAGTCTCGCCAATTTCTCTCGCTTCTATGAATTCATGGCAACTTGCCAGGGGCCGTGCATAGGATGAGTAAAGCTGGAAATCATACTTTTGAACCCCCAACATAATTCTGAACCCTTTTAAAATACGTAAAGGTCTGTGTGACACCCCACTTAGCTCTTCGTAATGAATTTTGGATGCCACCTCTCGTTAATTTTCATCCTAGACTTTCGGAAAATCGGTGCTGCGCGCTCATTCTACACTGGAAAAAAACACATTGGATCTAGAATCCAGACTCTTAATTACATCGACAAGAAAAAGTGCGCTTGATTCAATCAGATTTAAGCTTAAATCAAAAGGAAATCCGCTCAAATTAAGAGGCTTATTGCTCCTCGATTTAAGCAAAACTCCGATTGAATCAAGAGTACTTTTTCTTGTCGATGTTTTTAAGAGTCTGGACTCTAAATCCAATTTGTGTTTTTTTTTTCCCCCCAGTGTATCGTTTTGAAATACGCAACCGTGAACGCCCCCTTTCCCCTGAAATTCATCCGTAATGCAGGTTCAAAGCCCCCTCGCCCCTAGACAGTCACGTATTATGAATGACCCCTCAGTAGCAAGTAGTTCAGTAGCCATTTGAAGTACAGCCATTTGAGTAGCTCATATTGATATAAACTTAAAATCTCATTATTTCCACAATGTTTTTCAAAATTTATATTGCCTCCTTTCTTCCACTTTCAGATGCATCAACAATGCATCATAGCCTAACGGTCCAATAACTGGAAACGCGCGGTCAGCTCATAATTTCTGATAATTTAAAGCCCACTTTTTTCATTCAAGATCTTCATGACTTAACGCCCTCGGAATAACAGCCCGAGGGACTGTGTGCCTCCTCACGTATCATATCAAAACTCACTCATCTCTCGTTATGCGCTCTTCCATGCCCGAAAATCTCAAGACTCGACAGTCCCTCGAATACCTCCTCTTGTTTTCTGGGAGATGATCTCTTTTTTATGAAGACTTCTCGCACGACGGCGCTCATTCACACGGTCCAGTTATCCCGATTAATTTCTGATCGTGATCATCTCAAGGGGCGTGGTCAACCCACCTGCCCAAATGAAAACTCAACTGGAGAAAAAATTAGCTCCTCGCCCGATAACAATCAGCAAAATTCACATTTGATACCTCATCTGGTGTTGTATCAAAACCTTTGCTCCCGAATATGTTCCGCTAATGAGTTCATTTTTCAGTGTAAAGCGGTTTTGCTGACTCTGCGCGTTACCAAGTCGTTACGCCCTAAAATTTTTGACAGGAGCTCCTTTAACATTAGGTTGGTCCTCATTTTAGTTTATGTTATATTCATTATGATAGTCACTGTAGAATAAATGTCACTTGCTCATTTTTTGCCAAGTCGCTGGTCAGAGATTGCTCTCAACGTTCAAAGAATTCCTTTTAAGTTCATCTGTAGACTTAGTCAAGTCAAAGATACAAATTTAAGAAAAAAGTGTATTTTCTTCGCAAAATACACTAACACTCAATGATCCTGTCCCCATAACTTCAAAGTAAAAGTGAGTTGATTTAATGTTCTATATATGTAAGTGTTGCAACAGTCGATGATGAAAAAAAGTAAGGACAAACTTTTTTGCACTGTTCGATTTTATACAGTGCTTAACCAAACATTTTGGAAGAACTTTTTGAGGATATTGATTTTTAGGGTCGAAACGAAGCTATTGTTAGGTTTTGAATCTTAATAAGGGTTACAAATTAGGATTGCAAAACCCTAAGACTTGAAAAAAAAAAAAAATACACACACAATACAAGTGTTTGTTTGTAACTCTAATCCCTACCTCTAACCTCTAATTTTGCAACACATTTTGCTCATTAAGTCAGACAGAATTTTATTGAAAAATTTAAATCATAAAGACTCTTGAAACGTTAAAAACATCAGAGAATTTGCGTTTCTTTTTTTATACATTAAAACAAGAAAAACTGAACTGGCGTTGTTTTTAAGGTTCTTAGAAGCCTATTTTTTTTCGCAATTTCGCAGTAATAACGGTTTACAAGTTACTGTTTGACTTCTTAAATGGTTTTCAATTTTCAATTCTGTTTCCTCTCCCTGGAAAAAAAACATTGGATCTAGAGGCCAGACTCTTAAAAACATCGACAAGAAGAAATACTCTTGATTCAATGAGATTGAAGCTTAAATCAAGAACCAAGCCTCTTAATTTGAGCGGATTTCCTTTTGATTTAGGTTTGAATCTGATTGAATCAAGAGTCCGTTTTCTTGTCAATGTTTTCAAGAGTCTGGACTCAAGATCCAATGTGTTTTTTTTTTTCCCCAGTGCTCCTTGCAAACACAAAAATCTTGTATTTGCAAAGGGAGGAGACAGAATTAAGACACAGAATTAAACAAGATAACTCCAGTAAATAATACTGAAAATTCCGAATTTTGAAAACTCCGCATTATCAGTGTCCACGACCACTGCACAAAGATCGATCTAAACGAAGCGGGGAAAATGGAACCGAAGTGAGTGAATTAAGGAACCGTAGAGGACGTTGCGTCGGTCGTGTTTTCCAAACCCTATAACGGGGAAGCCGTGGGAAAGGTCAACTACCCGCCGGTCCAGCGACCAACGACTCGAAACAACGAAAACACTCCCTGTAACCTGGACCCGCGCCAATAAAACGAAACTAGAGACGGCAAAAAACTCCGCATGCATTATTTCATTGATCCGTTGTTGCGGAGACACCCAGAGAGGAATCGCAATAAAATCTTACGATGCGGCATGCCGCACAGTGGATCCAGTCAATTAGAGAGGTTGGACACGACATTTTTTACTAAAACAGCAAATTTTGATGTTTATTTCATCACCACCTTCCAGGCAAAGTATCACAAGCGCCATGCGACGTTTAAAAATTTCCGCCACCATTTTATTTTTTTACAGAGAAATCGTTCAACGAAGCTGTTCGAAAATTTCACTGAATTTTCTTTGTGCTGCCGACAAAATTTAGTGAAATTTCCAAACAGATTCAACCAACAATTTCTCAGTAAAGAAATAAAATGGCGGCGGAAATTTTTAAACGTCGCATGGCGCTTGTGATACTTTTCCTGGAAGGTGACGACATTTTAAATTTCAAGGGGTGCCTAAGAAGGAAATTTGACGAGGAAACCAATGGAATCACTTTTAAAACCTCAAAATATTGTATAAACGGAGTTATAAGCATTTGTAGTGTCCAAATTTTGTCAGACCTCTCCTATAGACTCGATCCACTGTGTGCCGTCCCTGCATGGAAGTTATTTGTCTCCAGTCCTGCCCGCAGGTTCAATTTTTTTACTCCGTTTTGACGAGAGCTTTGGTGTCTCGATCTAGCGGCACCATGGTGGCTATTTTTATTACGGCACGAAATAAGCTTGAATTTCATGACCGTTCCTATCAGATATCGAATGAGGAACAGTTTTGCCGCACCTCTTGATAGAAACCTGCTGACAGAGCAAAACTTTTAACGTTATTTTTGTGGATTTGAAGGTAATGAACACCAGAGTAAACCTCGCACAAAGATTATTAACCAGAACGGACCGGGGAACTGAGAGGTGCGCCGGGGAATGAAACGTTATTAGAGACGAAATGAAAAAAAAAAATGCGGGGGCTCAATTTAGCCCCCCTAGTTCTTTAAAATGTCCAAAAATCCAAAAATTACCAGCTGATCGATCGACTGTCGAATTGTTCCCCAAAGTGCAGCAGGCGGCTAATTGTTGAAATTGATAGACGAAGCAAAATTATCTATACAAATTTTTAAATGAAGAGAAGAAAATAGGTTGGGTTTTATGTAATGTTCTATCATTTTAAATGAAAATAATTTCAACAACCAGTACAAAAACTTCAAAATTATGAGTCGAAAACCGCTTGCGCCGCAAGCTTGAATGATCGCGACGAACACAGTGCGACTGGCGCGGGGCCTGGTGGCTGGCGCGCACGGCACGAAAAACATAGTAGCCCCTTACAAGGCCGCAGGATACTTCATGCATTGCGCGTACAGCTCGGTGCGCGCGCGCAGCGCCCAGTAGCGCCTTACAAGTCTGCAGGATACTTCATGCATTGCGCGTATACCACGGTGCGCGCTGAATTCTTTGAAAAATCGTATTTTCTTGGTGTCGAACCTACCCCACTGTATAGCATTTCCGAACGGTCACACGGCGAGCTTGCAATCCTAGAATCACATGCTTGTAGGGCTTTGCAATCTTTTATGTTTTCGTGTTAAAATGTAATTTACGAGTGGTCATCTTTCAAGTTAGAATGTCGTCACTTAATTTCTATTGTCCGGAAAACGCCAAACTTAGGTAACCAGTAGGGAGAGTGTGGACACCTTTTTTTGTATCACAAATTTGGCAAAATTTCCAGGGATATATTCTTGGTATCACATTCACACACAAATGAACTCTGGCAATCCAATCCAACTTCGGCAATTTTTGCAAAATGACGTAGGTACGCCCACGGGTAGCATAAGAAAGGTGCGCCGGGGAATGACACTTAATTAGAGACGAAATGAAAAAGAAAAAAATGAGGGGGCTCAATCAACCCCCTCCCCCAGTTCTTTAGAAATGTTCAAAAATCCAAAAATTACTAGCTGATCGATCGACTGTCAAATTGCTCCTCAAAGTGCAGCTGGCGGCTAATTGTTGAAATTGATAGACAAAGCAATAGACAAAGAAGACAGAGGGAAAATTGAACGACTCTATTGCAGGAAGCGGGTATTCGCAACAAACAAAGGAGCCATGTAATATACTAAGTAACGGAAACGCACGAGAGACCCCATCGTCAATCTATCGTTTTCCCCCTCAGTCTATAACAACCACCTGTTTCAACCCCGATCTGATCGCTCCATTCTCCCGTCGTCTTCTTTGTCTATCGCTTCGTCTATCGCTTTGTCTATAGCTTTGTATTTAAATTTCAAAAATCAGCCCGCACGGAGAAAAAAACCTTGTGCGTGAGACCCGAAGTTTAGGTCATATGGATCTCTGAAGTTTTCAGATTGAGCATCCGATCACTTGAGGTCTAGCTGTCGTGGTTCGGATCACACATCTGAAACTTCAGTTCTTACATCTGAAGTACTTCGGTTTTCACATCCGAAAAACTTCGGCTCTCACATCTGAAGTATTTCAGATGTAAGAACTGAAGTTTCAGATGTGTGATCCGAACCTCAACAGCTAGACCTGAAGTGTTCAGATGCTCAATCCGAAAACTTCAGACATCCATATGGCCTAAACTTCGGGTTCCACGCACGAAGTTTTTTTCTCCGTACGCAAAGAACCACCCTAAAGACTCACACACCCTGAAGCGTCGAGCAGTCTACAAACGGCCCGTGAACCAATCACGAAGAGCTCTCTGGAAACGGTACTTGGCTCGCGGAGTCAATGCTCTCCAAGGGTCGATCCGCGAAAAAAAAAACCGATGGATCGTATCTGCGTGGCGTTAACCGCACCTGCGTAGCCGGACCGACAACATAACTCCCGACAGGAAACGCATGCAGATACGCGGTTTCTGCGAAGCCGGGTGAAGGCGTTGCAGCGCGTTGCGTTCGGTGGGCGGTGGGTGTTCCCGGCGTTGTTAAGAATGTGAGGACTGAATTTGCAATGGCATTTTGATCCGCGCGCACCGCGTACGTCCGATTTCAATTAAATAAAACAGGGGAACATCGAAACCGGTTCCTCGCTCGGCACCGGTAATAATTGCAATTTATTTTCGCGCCCGTTTGTCAAATCGTGCGCGCACTCGGGGACCGCTCGCGCGAGTTGAGTTCGGCGCGGAACTGGGTCAACTGGAGGGTGGGAATGGGAAGAAATAGGTCAAGATCGGGGAACTAGCTTGCGTAGTCTGAAAGGTTTTTGTTCAGCTCGGGAGAGCTTGGAAAACTTACGGAATTTTCACTATTTGTCCAGTGACGTGACGTGAATGATCGACCATCAACATTTCTCCATTTGAAGCTATGGTCAAGAATCGATTATTAAGGTGTTCGCTGCAAACACCCTGTTTATCGATCTTTCTCCATAGGTTTGAATGACAGATCAATCGATTTATCGCAAAGCTTGCCACGCCACGGTATGATTGTCGAGGAATTTTTAATTTTGAATGTGATGTTAGGGTTTGAATCATGTCAGTTTCTAATTGAATCGGTGATTCTCGAAAAGACTGAAGTGCCAGAAATGAGAGTTCAAGATATACATTGAACATTTAATTAATTAATCACCCAGCTCTAAATCTGGGAGGTCAGAAATTCATGTGAGTGAGAAGATATAGCAGTTGTGTGGGTGTACGCGCGTGTGTTTACTGTATTGGAACAATTATTTTTCCAGTTTTTGGCATCAACGCACGTGCGTTCTTGCCCGCGGGAACATGGGCGACGGAACAATACGAGGTGAGATAGGAAACGGAACAAAACCAAGCTGTAGCCAAGAAACGATACGATGTTGCCAGATTTCATTTAAAAGGTCCATTTCCCGAGTTTACCCATTCCCATTAGTATCATCCACTTATCGACGGTAAAGATACGGTTTTCAATTGTAGGATCTCAAAAGGTTCGCTTCTTTTCTCCTTTCTTTGATGCGTTTTTAATATTACTGGACATTTTCTTGCGACATTGTCAGAGAATAATATTCTTGTATAGGGGCGAAGAAAAATCACACAAAATTTTGTCAACGATGAGGAGTTGCCTTTCAAAAAACTTTTATTTTTAAGGAAATCTGCGACGCCGCAAACTGACTTACGCGGTTTTGGTATAGTTTTGCGGTGGCTATTGTCCAGTCGCTTTGGCAAATGGTTTTTCACTTCACAGGTTTTACGATTTTTTTTGCGTCGAAAAAACATCTTGGTAAAACAGTAGATTCTCCGTAGAGTTCTGGCAAATTTAGGCACTTATTGTGATTCTCTAGACTTTCAGAGATGGTATTGTGGATGCACCATGCTCGCATTGCTTCTTGCTGCGACGTTTTTTTTTTCAACCGCGATGGTGCCACGATGCTGCACGATTATAACTGTGTGTACACTGTACAAGTGCACACATTTTCAATAAGCAATAGTTGTTCCTTCGCTACAGTCTGAAACTGCAGCGACATCAACCGCATCAGCATTGAAAATTTTAAAATCATATTCACGCACTCCGTTACTCTTTGATGCATACGCACTAGGTGTCCTCCATCAGTAAAAACCGGAAAATATCAGGAAATTCAATGTCATCTGGAAAAATCAGGAAAATATTAGGAAAATCGATTATTGATTATAGGAAATTCTGAGCATTTCATGCCTTTTTCAAACATTTGATTTTATACATCGAATACTTTGATTTGGTAAATCATATACCTACGAGTGGTAATTTATTCACGCAAAAATTCAGGAAATATCATGTTTACAATTATCAGGATATATCAGGAAAATCCAACATGTTTTTATTCAACCGCGATGGTGCCACGATGCCGCACAATTATTATAAGTGTGTGTACACCGTAAAAGTGCACAAAAGCACACCTTTCCAGTGATATTTTAGTGGATACCTAAAAAAAAATTTGGAGTTGGTGGGAAAAATTTTTAGACGTTGAAGGTTAAACTATCAGTTTTGAGTCTCTTACAATGTGCGGTGCGCCCGGAGCGCCATCTGGCACCCGAGCCAGGAAGCTGTTTTGCATGTTCTCGAAGTGTAATTTTATGCTAAATAAAAATAATTGGAAATAATTATAGTCTCGGTGGCGCTATTATCTCGTCAAATCCAAGTCTAGGATCCCGCCCGGCTCTGCCGCGCGTCACAGCCGCAGCCGCTGTCGGGACGTCCTCAACCGGTCCAGGGCCGACGGATAAAGTTTTTTCAGCGCCGTCAACTTTCTTGTTGACCCAACTCCCATTTTCCCACTGCTCTCCTTGTCCACCGTCCGGAACATGACCGCCAAATCCTCTCTATGGACCACCAGACAAGGTACAAATTGAAGCATTCTAATACATGTTTCTTAACCAGAATTTCACGTGGAACACGATTCGCGCAACGAAAACTAATGAAACAAACTCCAAACAAAGATACTCACGTTTTTATTTCATAATGGATACGAGGAATTTGAATTACCCGCTCACAAGAAACTCAAAGCTATACGTAAGTCAAATCGTGCACTACAACGGTTTCAGCAAGCCTCTCAATCGAGCAATGTACAATTGTACATCTCCCATCACGTGTTCTTCAAACTATAAGCAATTTACTACAGCTGAGCCAAAGCGTCAAGATTGAGGTTGCCAGATTTTTATATCGCAGAGACTGTCATGATAATGTTTAGTGCACGATGTGAATCACGCAGAGCATTGAGTTTTCATGAGCGGGTGGTTTGAATTCACACATCAAGAATCATTTAGTATCTTTGGAAGGAGTTGATTTCGGTAATTTCCACTGTGCGCATCGTGTTTTACGTGAAATTTTAGTCAGGAAACATGTATCAGAATGCTGAAATTCGTACCTTGTCTAGTGGTCCATTCTAATGAAATCATTTTTAAGACGATCGATGGACGGAGTGAGGAAGGGGAGTAAGACGGTCGATCGGCTGGGGTGAGGAAGGGGAGCTCTAAATCCATAAGTAGAAAATCCCCCAATGCTGCCGTGCTAAGGAAAAACACCGTATAAGCCTTCAGACGTTGCCAAGTTTCCTTCGATAAAAAGTGAATTTACTGGGAAATTTGTGAATATTTCCCCCCAAAATTTTCAGACTATTTTGTACACAATTTAATCTAAAATAGCTGAAAATTTAAAAGAAAAATGCGCATTAATATCGTCAAAAATACATGCTTTATCAAGGGAAATTTGGCAACTCTCGAATGTTCATACGGCGTTCTTCCTTAGCACGACAGAATGGCCCTCGCTTTTAGGGGCGCGCAGCGGCCCGGGGGTTGGGCCTCCTAGCGAAGAATAAAATCCAGAACTGCGGGCTGAAATTGATGGACAAAGCTGTCGACAAAGAAGACATACGGAGTATGGAGCGATCCTATTGGTTGAAATGGGTGGTGCCTAGACCAAGGGGTAAACGATGGATGGACTAACTATACAGGGTGTCTCGTTGGTTGTCGTTCGTTAGTCCATTACCTACTGCTTTTGTCTATTGCAACCACCCGCTTCCACCAATAGGATCCTTCCTCGTTCCTTTTGTCTTCTTTCCCTAGCTTTGTCTATCAATTTCAACAATGAGCCACCTTATGACCGAAGAGTTGACCAATCGGTTTAGCAGTCCTAGCCGAAATGGCAAAAATTTGCTTTTCAAGGTGCTCATCCCGATATTCATCAGTTACATCGTCAGGCAAATATTATTTGATTTTTTGCTCATCAGCTATCATCAAGTAAGAAACAGCGTTGATCACCGAATTTTACTTTTGCTTCAATCGATTACATTCCTTACATTTTCAGTGAAATGTCTTTAATATATTATGTTTCCATTCGGATTCCACTCGGACATCAACAATGTAGAGGGCCCCTATTTGGACTGAGTTAAGCAGAAAGGAACCAACCCTCATTTTGGAAAAAATTGAGTTATCAGTGGTTTTGAACTCAAACCACTGCTCCACTATCTATCGCCAAACATTTAAAGTTTTTGTTGGAGCAAACTTTGCAGAAATTGAACTTGAAGTTTATCTTTTACATTGAGTCTTATGCAGGAGCCAAACTTTAACCTCCTTTTCTCGGTTCGATCCCGATGTGGCTCGGTTCCTTTCTGTTTAACTCCGTCCATTTAACTCTAACCCGCATGCACATCTCGACAACCGAACCGCAGAAGCTTCAAGAAAGCTATCGGAGCGTTGATGTTGATCCTTCCGTGATACTTCCGAGAAATATTAAAGCTGGAGCGCGTAATTTATTCCTGAATTTCTCTGGGCCGTCCGTCTCCGTCGGGGGGGATCGGTGCTGAAACTCCTTTCCGTGCCTTTCACCCGGGCGACGTCTTTTCTTTCTCTCGCTTTCTGAAAGCCCTCCCCTCCGCCCCGCCTTTCCCTCCGCCGTCAATCACCGGGGAGAAGGCCCCCGGCGGATTTTAGAAAGAAGCGAGTGAAGCAAGTGCTCTTTTCGGTCCGTGGTCAGTCGCTCGCCCCGCCCCTTTTTGCCGCCCTTGTCCCTCGTTAGCCGAGCTCGAGCTGTTAACTCCTTGCCTCTTTGAAAGTATCTCCATTGCAGCGTGAGCTCTGTTCTTCGTATAAATTCATGTTTTCCGGGTCTCATATGGGAATTGAGATACGCGCTTACGTTATAAATGTTCTCGACGGAGGAGGCGGTGCGTCTCGAAAGACTTTTCTCCATCGATCAGGTGTTATCATTTCCATCAGGTGCAGACATCCACGTGTCGGGAGAAATTAACTTCCCGGTGGATTTGAGTCGGGTCGGTTGTGAGCAGAGACGATTCTTTTAAAGACACTTTACCAACAATCTAAGCAATCACTGGAAAAAGAACACATTGGATCTAGAGTCCAGACTCTTAAAAACATCGAAAAGAAAAAAATACTCTTGATTCAATAAGATTTAAGCTTAAATCAAGAACCACGCCTCTTAATTTGAGCGGATTTCCTTTTGATTTAAGCTTAAATCTGATTGAATCAAGAGTCCTTTTTCTTCTCAATGTTTTCAAGAGTCTGGACTCTAGATCCAATGTGTTTTTTTCCAGTGATGTAACAAACTGAGGCGAAAGTTAAATTTGGCGGCCAACACTGCTTCTCGCCTAATGATGATGAATGGGCAATTTTCTGAGCAAAAATCAAATGAAAGCTGCTTAAAAATAAATGATAAAGAACCGAGTGAGCTTTTTGTTAGGTGATTTCCTGAACGGAGTGAAGGATCGCTAAACCTTGCGACAGAGATCGTAATGTCAGGAAGCAGGCCGGAGACTTAAACGAAAGGCTAGGAAAGTTCATTTATAATGCCGGCACGGGATATCACTACTTGAAGTCTCCTTGTTAGCATAATTTTTATTGGTTTCTTAACTCTAAAGGAAAGCTCGCGTAATGTAAGGAAAAGTCCAGGGACTTAAACGAAAGGTTAGGAAAGAAGCCGCTTGAAATTATTTCGAAAGTAACTTTTACGTTGGAAGGAAAGTATCATTGCAGGGCCTCCAAAATGTATGATCTTTGGCAGGAAAGTGCGTAACTTCCAAAGAAACTCCAAATTTCCAAACGGAATTCGCTTAAAAAGCCCTCCAACCAGGATTTCAAATCCCACTTTTGGATGGCGAACCAACGAGGCTACCATAGAGTGTTCTTTTGGATTTCGGCGGTGCATTTTCATTTTAAGGCTAAGACTGGCGTGGGAGAACCGGGCTGGAAGCACTCTTCACCAGCCGCGAGTAATGAAGAGCAGTGGGTAATGGAGCGAGTGGTGGAATGGCGATCAGTAATGCAGCCCGGTGTCCATGCCGCACTTATCGGCTCATTATTTCGCGCTAAGCACGGCGCACAGAGGAGCAAGTGGACGAAGCGTTGGAACTAAAGCAATCGGTCCAACTCAGTGGTGGCGCAGAATATTTCTGCTGCTGCTGCAACCACTTACTGTCGTGATAGCGAAGAGAGCAGTAAGTTCAAAATTGAAGTTTTGAGAAAACGAGGTTAAAATTACATTGAAAGAAGCCTTCTTTTCTTGTCAAATTGCCCCTAATCATCCAAAAGACTATTAGATATCGTTTGGATGATTAAAAATCGACCGCGATTTTATTTCAATTACATAGAAAGGGTATTATCCATTTTCATGTTAGGTTAGTGTTATGCAAGACAGCCGTGAGTGCATTCTTCTGCATGCCTTTGTGGTTTCGTTTTGAATACATAACAAACACATTTTCAGGTTAGAAATTGGCAGAAGAGGGCGGCGCACTGCAAGTACTTGAAAGCACTGTTTTCATTGGCTCTCTGGAAGAATAATGCTCCTTACGGCTGTTTTGCCCGAAACTGCATCATATTTTGCGAACTTGCGGCTTTCGTACACTGGAAAAAAACTCACATTGGATCTAGAGTCCAGACTCTTGAAAACATTGACAAGAAAAAATACTCTTATTTCAATCGGATTTATGCTTGAGTCAAAAGGAAATCCGCTTAAATCAAGAGGCTTGGTTCTTGATGTAAGCTTAAATCTGATTGAATCAAGAGTATTTTCTCTTGTAGATGTTTTTAAGAGTCTGGAATCTAGATCGAATGTGTTTTTCCCCCAGTGTACATATCTCATGATGAATTTCGAGCTACTTCAGTGATTTCATGTAAAAGAGATCGGGCGAATTTTGAAGGGAACTCGATTTCAAAAATTTGACACTTACCGTTCTCTTCGTTATCAAGCCAGTTCAGGTGCCGTTTTCCAAGATTCCGTCACTTCGAACGAAGATACCTCTTCATTGCCATCCAACTCCGGTGCGCGCAGCGCACAGTAGCGCCTTACAAGTCTGCAGGATACTTCATGCATTAAGCGTATACCACGATGCGCGCTCAATTCGTTGAAAAATCGTATTTTCTTGATGTCGAACCTACCCCGATGTACAGCATTTCCGAACGGTCACACTGCGAGCTTGCAATCCTAGGATCACAGGATTGTAGGGCTTTGTTTTTGCAATCTTTTATGTTTTCCGGTCCCTTTTTGCGTAATGCCATCCCTCTTCACACTGCCTTCAGGTATTTTTTCCGATGGCGTTGGAATGACGAGTTTNGTGCGCGCAGCGCACAGTAGCGCCTTACAAGTCTGCAGGATACTTCATGCATTGCGCGTATACCACGGCGCGCGCTCAATTCGTTGAAAAATCGTATTTTCTTGATGTCGAACCTACCCCACTGTACAGCATTTCCGAACGGTCACACTGCGAGCTTGCAATCCTAGGATCACAGGATTGTAGGGCTTTGTTTTTGCAATCTTTTATGTTTTCCGGTCCCTTTTTGCGTAATGCCATCCCTTTTCACACTGCCTTCAGGTATTTATTCCGATGGCATTGGAATGACGAGTTTTTCTATGTCTACGTCGAGTTTTTCTCCGTCCACGATGCGGCGTGGCGGTGGCGGCGGCGACGGGAATCGGCATCTAGTTGTAATTACAGAGCCCACCGAGGGCCGAGCGGGAAGGGACTTCTTCGGTGTGAGATCCGACACGAGCGAGACGCGACACTCAGACGCGTGATTACAGCGACCGGCTTTGAGTTCATGCCGCGCCGCCGCCGAGACCTCGCCTGGTCGGCTACCATAAACTGCATACTGCATAGCCGGCCGCTGCAGCTGCGTTTCGGGGAAATCGACCTCTTCTAAGACGTCACTAAGTCGACACCCTGAGGGGAGAATATGGACTCCACAGGGGTCCAGAAAGTTCTTTGGAGCAAAAATATGAGCGTTTCCTATAACCTCACTCCAAAAAAAGTTCAAACATACGTGCCATAAATAAATCCATAAAATAAGCGAGCTTTTCAGCTTCTCCTCATGGTTTTCAAAAAAAAAAAAAANAAAATCTTTAAAAGAAATTTTGTCGTCACTTCAACAATCTGCCAAAGCAGTAGCGATTTTTACAAGTTGGCAACACTATTTTTCCTCAATTTAAATGTATGTAATGAAATTACACTTTAAGTGAAGTGAAGAAAATTAGTTGGGTTTTATTCAATGTTTTATCATTTGAAATGACAATATTTACAAGAAACTGTACAAAAACCTCAAAATCCTAAGTTGATAACCGCTGACGCCGCAAATTTGGATAATCGCTGTAAGCACAGTGCAGCCGGCGCGGGGCTCGCGCGCACGGCGCTGAACACATAGTAGCGCCTTGCAAGACTGTAGGATACTTCATGCATTGCGCGTACAGCATGCGGTCCGCGCAGCGCACAGTAGCGTCTTACAAGTCCGCAGGATACTTCATGCATTGCGCGTTTACCACGGTGCGCGTTTAAGTCATATTTTCCTGGTGTTGAACCTACCCCGCTGCACACAGTTTCCAAGCTGTGCACACCGCGAGCTTGCAATCCTAGGATCACAGGATTGTAGGGATTTTGCAATCTTCTATTGGAAATTTTTCAAGCTGGAATGCTGTCACTTTCTATTGTCCGGAAAAAGCCGAACTTAGCTAACCTCTAGGGTGAGAAAATGGACATTTTTTTTATCACAAATGTGGCAAAATTTGCAGGGATGCATTCTTGGTAACACATTCAAACAAACATGAATTCTGGCAATCCGCCCCAACTTTAGCAGTTTTTGCAAAATGACTCAGGCACACCTACGGCTAATATCGAAAAATTATGAGGGGTGGGAAAGTCCACCTCTGTTTATTTAGTGTAAATAGCATAGTCTATGTCTATATAGCATAGCCTGTAAGTAAAATTTCCGAAGTTTTTTCTTCCAGTGTTTTGCCGTCATCCTCGAATACTCTAGAGGAGAGTGACCTCCCCCTCTCGCTCCATACACACTATATCATCATACGGGATGGCGAGGGAAACTTTCAATTTTCGTCTTATATCAGGTGGCGCCGAAACGAAAATGAATTTTGTTTTAAGTTGGACGACATGACAGCCCGGGTGCTTTTTTAAGCGAGGATAATAGGTCAGTGATGCCGGGCAGTGGCCATTACCAGTCATCCACCCATCCGTCCATCCATGCATCCATCCGTGCACGCAGCACGCCCGATGCCCGGCTACAGGTTCAGAAGTCGCTGCTCGGTGCATTGTCAGGGGCCGCGCTACGGCTACGAGTCTCGAACGATTATTTAATAACCCTCGCCTCCGCCCAGCGGCGCGGCGTGCTTTTCGATTTATCGATTGATCTGCCGTTTAAACCTATGTAAAATTATCGATAATCTGGGTGTTCACAACGAAGACTTTAATAATCGATTCTTCACCAAAGCTTCAAGTGGGGAAATATCGATAATCGATCATTCACGCCTCCGCCCCCACCTCGGACACGGATGTTAGTGGTTTCCACGCGCGGTGTCGGTGTACGGCCGTGTGCATTCACCGCCGTGCGAGTGCCGAGTGGTTGTGGCTAGCAGCTAAGCCGTTTTCTATCCCAGATTATCGATAGCAGCGATCAATGAGTCTTTCCTGCCCAGTGGTGCCAGATCGTGCTCGACAATACGGGGATACTAGAAGCCCCCCGATCATAGCTCTGGATACTACTTAGTGGCCAGGGGGTGCTATTATTACGGGCAGATACAATAAGTTAGGGACTCCACTCCGGTACCTACCCTCTGCGCAAAAGTTCCCCTCGGAATACGTTCAGATTTGCGTAATGATTACTTGTTCTTCTTCTTTTCCTTCTTCTTCTTCCTACTCCCTAATATCTCTTTTTCATCCTCCCCTTCTTTGCTTTCTCCTTCTGCTTCTTCATCTTCTTTTTCTCTTTTATCTCTTTTTTCTCATCTTCTGCCTCTGCTTCTTCGTATCTCCATGCATTCATTTTCCTTCAATTTTCCATCTTCTTCTTTCTCTTTCTGTCCTTCCTTCCTCTCTCTCATTCTGATTTTCCGTACGGAGATAGGTACTTTTATCAATGAGCCAAACATGTTAGCTTCTTATTTCAAAATTTGGTCCAAATGAACTTCATTTTAAACAAGGAACCAATATTTCTGGTACATCCAAAATGAGCCAGAAATAGCCGTTCCTCATGGCAGAATGTATTCGTAGTATGTGAAGTCGAAAACTGCAATTCTTTCAGTGCTCAGAAACACCCAAGAGATTTTCATGTCGTTTACCTAAACACTGAAAAAAAATTCTCGGCGTTTTTACCAAGGTCCGTTGGTACCTCTACCGTCTCACTTTTTTTACCAATTATTGGTAACTTTACCAAGACAGGCTAGTAAGCTCACCTAAAAACCGGTATTTTTACTGTTTTTTCCAGGTAAGAATACCACTTTTATTGGTAATCAATTCCCGGTAACTTTGCCATTTTATCTCGGTAATTCTACTATAGTCGATAAACAATATTGGCGATTTTACCAAGGTCCAGTAAAATTACCGAGAAAATTCAATAATTTTACCGAGATTTCTCGGTAAAATTACCAATTCCGTAAATGGTAATTTTACCAAGAAAAAACTGGGATCAAATAGAACCCTGAATTCTTGGTAATTTTACCCTTCTCTTAGTAAATACACAGAGATTTTTTTTTTTCAGTGCTNTTACAAACCCAACGTGATCTCCTACAGTGGTCCATATACGCTTTATGCGGTAACCAAATCGATCAACTTTTAAATATCCAACGCAATCATTCTACATTTCATTTCACGATGTCACGAGCTCCGATTTTTAGGTTATGTTGTCAGTTTCAGTTGACCGGAAATAGCCGCGAGTTGCCGTTAATTGTTTCCGTTAAAAAACTGCCCCCAGACGCGGGAAATTTGAAAAAGCGCGTTCCTAACAACACAAATTGCGCAGTAAGGAGTATATTTCAGACTTTTTTAATGTGACCATCGTAATTTTTGTGTCATTTAACCTCTATAAAGTCTATTCGCACGGCTTTATCTCTTGCATGCAACAGGCCCATTCTGAAGAAAATTGATATCATTCTAGCTTTCCCTGCCCAGGATGCGAAATTGTCGGATTATAAAGTAAATATTTCTTAAGAATCCGGAGAGACTTTCCGTTAAAATCTGACTTTTTTTCTCTTGAATGGATCATAGAACAACTGTAAACCCCGTGTTAGTCCAATGAACTAAAACGCCGCAATTCGTCTAGGAAACTGTAGGGCGAGTATTACGCTGGAATCAGAAAATCCAATCTTTCGACTCAACTGAACAAAACTTTGCTTCCGTGAACCGAGGTCGTTTCCCCCGCGTACGGTCGAGTAGTAAAGATAACCTCTGAAAGTTAACGATGGATTCTGATCAAATAGACAAGATGCATTCAGAACGATTTCATCCGCAGATAACATGCTTCTGTAAAACATCGCAGATCGTCGGCTCTCGGACGAAGAAACGTAACTCCACCCCAAGGTTGCCAAATTAACCCCAACAATTAATTCATTTTCTAAAGAGGTATCTGTGCAATTTGTATCCAAAATTTTCTGATTATCGCATGGAGTCTGAGGAAAAATCAGTTAAATTTTTAGTTAAATTTGCCCAAAATTTTCCTCTTTAATATGCAATTTACGAGGGGAATTTTGGCAACGTTGAAATTGAGTTACGTCCTTTTGCGAGGAAAATGACGGAGTATGGGAATCGCTCGACGGTCACATCGAACCCCACGAGAAACACGGGTGCCGCATTAGCTGTGATTCACCGCTTCCGGTACCAATCGGACGTGAAAAGAACCTATGTGAGCAGGGTTTGCACGCGACATAGTTCCTTTCAGCATAGATACGTCCAATTCAATTTAAATCGGATATTTTAGCACGTCCCGCTAATGAAACGGCCGTAAATTCTTACGCCGATCGAAACTGAATATTTATCCGGAATTGCATCGCACCGACCGCAGTTCAATGCACCGATGGAACGCTCACGAGTTTTTCGCGCCTATTGGAATGTGCATGCATGCTCTACCGTGCTAAGGAAAAACGCCGTACGAACATTCGAGAGTTGCCGAATTTTTCCCGATACAATTTTTATTTTTGAGGAAAGTTATGAATACATTGCCATGGAATTTTTAGATGATGTAGATTAAATTGCGAAAAAAACTATCTGAAAAATGGACCACTAGACAAGGTACGAATTTCAGCATTCTGATACATGTTTCTAAACCAAAATTTTACGTAAAACACGATTCTTACAACGAAAATTACCGAAATCAACTCCTTACGAAGGTATTCAATAATTTTGATGCGTGAATTCAAACCACCCGCTCATGAAAAACTCAATGCTCTACGTGATTCACATCGCGCGCTAAACATTTATCATGACAGTCTCTGCGATATATAAATCTGGCAACCTCAATCTTGACGCTTCGACTCAGCTATAGCAAATTGCTTATAGTTTGAACAACACATATAGTGGAAATGAACATTGCTCGATTGAGAAGATTGCTGAAACCGTTGTAGTGCGCGATTTGACTCGCGTAGAGCTTTGAGTTTCTTGTCAGCGGGCAGTTCAAATTCCTCGTAACCAATGTGTAATAAAAACGTTCATATCTTCGTTAAAAGTTGGTTTCAGTAATTTTCGTTGTAAGAATCGTGTTTTACGTAAAATTCTGGTTAAAAAACATGTATCAGATTGCTTAAATTCGTACCTTGTCTAGTGGTCCATTGGAAGAAAAATGTTCATAAGGTTACCTACCAGGAAATTCGTGTTTTATCCAAAAAAATTTGTCAACGCCTGAAAGTTCATACGGCGTTCTTCTTAAGCTCGGCTTTAATTCACACTTAAATATTCCTTCAGTTCCTGGAGCCGTAGGTGGATTGCTCGAGGGAATCAAAGAGTCCCCCCCCTCCCTATCCTTCTACAGAGCTGTACTCGCTTATCTCCAGAAAATGCTAAGGATCTTGCAAAATAACTTAAAGACATTTCTGTCATCTTTGAACTTGAGTTTCAGTGAAGTTTACACTTAGAATAGCTCAGAATTGTCCATAAGACGTTTTAATCATTTTTGCGAGGGAAACTGAAACACCTTCTCAATCTTATTTCGTTACTTTACAACTTGTTTCTCCTTTAAATGTTTTCTCTTCCATAATCGCGTGGATACCTTTGTGATCGTTCGACGAGCGATGAAAGTTTTCAGCCACTCCCGGAGAGAATAATATAGGCGTTTGATTTGACCGCAAGTTTGATCATTATCGAACGATCCTGATTAAGTTACCATCAGGATGGGGTTAACTCGATACAACATTATCAGTTGTTTCAATCTCTCGAAGACCTGCGTAGGAGAAAAGCTATTGAGCCGAGTTACAAACTAAAATTCATCATCGCAAGATTCTCATTAACATTTATGGCAGTGATCTTCAAGTGAGCGAACTCTCCATTCAAACCGTGTCTACTCACATTTTCAGGCCCGTTTTCTGCTCGGCCACTTTGGTTTAATATTCTTGATTGAATTTTTTCAAAGGGTCAGTTTTGCTATCTGCAGAATTTCATTTTCATGGTTGAACTCGTAGATTAGCTAGAAATAATGAAATCTGCCCTATAGCCAAGTTTTTACTCCACGATTATACTTTCGAGAGGTAATTAAGATATTTCCCCTCCAAAAGACGCGATAATAAATTAACGCCATCCAGTACGAAAGTGTGCACTATTGTGGTTCGTCTCACCTTTTTAACAGTGATGCGCGCAGATGAATCAAAAATGCGCACATCATCCAACTTGATAAGTCGGAGGTGGAAGAAACCATCCTATGAACATTGAACAATCGCATTGTACGATATCAATCACCGTGCTTTTTGGAGGAGTATATCTCTCTTATTATCAGAAACAGAAACTTAGAGACCAAATGGAGCTCACTGGAAAAAAACACATTGGATCTAGAGTCCAGACTCTTAAAAACATCCACAAGAAAAAGCAGTCTTGATTCAATTAGAATCTAGCTTAAATCAAGAACCAAGCCTCTCAATCTAAGCGAATTTCGTTTTGATTCAAGCAAAAATCCGATTGAATCAAGAGTATTTTTCCTTTCAATGTTTTCAAGAGTCTGGACTCTAGATCCGATGTGTTTTTTTTCCAGTGCTCGTTATTTCTGGGTAATCCATAAGTTACACGATTGCGATCATTGAAACATAATTTTATGACAGCAAAATCGCAATTTACCAGTTTGGGCAGAACTTCTCATTCGATAGGTTAGCTTCTAAATTATGTTGTCTCTGGGTTTATGATACGTATAATCGACCAATATCTCCTCACGCTGCGGCCAGTGGTGCAGCTCCGACGACCGAGTTTAAAAACTAATTAATCTCGGTTCGATTAAACAAAACCGTCCATTACGCGCAGTGCGTTTACAATGTAACCGGTAACGGTAAGTTTATTTACGACGTTCGTTAAACTCGAGACGGGAACTTGGGGCGAGCGTCGCGTCACAGGCTCCAAACGCTCTGCTCATCGAAGGGAATCTCGGGAATCGTTGAAATATTTAAAACTAGTTTCCCTCTTTTTTTATGAATAACTAGACGCGACGGCATAACCGCGACAGCCGCTTGGCTCATGTTATTCCCGACGATTTATCGATGCACCGATGCATTCCACCGGTTCCACCGAACGCTACTGTGCTCGGCGAAAACGTCCTATGAACTTTTGGACGTTGTCGAATTTCTTTTGATAAAGTACTAACTTTTCGAAATTTTGTTGACATTTTTGTTCATATTTTTGGACTGTGGTTGAACGTTTGATCAATCATTCCGGGAGAGTTTTTGAATAATATTCATAACCGAGGTGCTCCAAAAATATGCTGATTTTATCAAAAGAAGATTTTTGTACTTTGCCCATCGTCAGCGGTGTCAAATACAGCAAGTCACCATGAATAACTGAAAGAAACTATTTCTACTTTCTATACTATTTCTACAAAATGGTGCACGGAAAAAATTAACTTGCTGATTTAACAATTAAATTGCTAAAAAAATTGACTGCAATATTTCAACGTAGATTTTACAACACAAAAATGCTACTTTATCCACCCCCGTGGTTAAATTAGCTTGCAATAATGGTTAAAGTAGCATTTTTGTGTTGTGAAATCTACGTTGAAATATTGTAGTCACTTTTTTTAGCAATTTAATTGTTAAATCAGCAAGTTAATTTTTTCCGTGTGCGGACCTAGCACCATTTTACCTCTTTGTTACATACAGTTCGGGCCATTTCTTAGTGTTTTTTTTTTTTTTCTTTTTCTTGGACACAGTCCTCTATTCATGTAAAGAAAGAACTACTTTTTGAAAAGGCTTCCCTTCATCCTTTTTAATAATTGTATTTGCAGTTCAATTCAGGGTATATGGAAATTCAAGGGAAAATACTCTTAAAATTTCCTACATATTGCTTTATCGAATGAAATTGACATCATTCAAACGCTCATACGATGTTCTTCCACGGTGTGGCAGGACGGCTCCCCGTCTGATTCTCAAAATTTACACTCATCTCGGGTTCGTTATGCCAACGTCAAAATCATAAATTCACGCGCTTATCCTGCCGTGATAAAACCGCACAAGTGCATCGAGGAACCTAATGATTTTACGTTGTTTTCCCTCAAGAAGGTAATATTTACGTACGCGTCATCGCTCGGGCTTGACCCGTAAAAAGCGCGTTGCATAATTGACGTACGATCTCGAAAATGCCCCCCGCATTCTTGTTTTCGTCCGTTCCGAACTGGTCAACCTCTAATCTCCCCGAGATCTCTTTTCAGGCAGGGTAATGTTTCGGCTTAGGCAACATTAACGCAGTCTAGGTGTTGAGTTATTTTAAATGGGTTTTCAACGTTTAGTCTTTAAGTACTCTAAGTCGAGGGGGATATTTCATGTCGACCGTCTCGAGAAAATCAGCCGGATTTCGATTTCGTTGGATTCCTTGCTCCTGAATGTGAGATTCAGCATGCACTACATGATGTGATTTTATGACGGAATAGAATTATTTTGTTACAGCAAAATACTCGTCCAGTGAGACCTATAGATTTCCTGTTTTGGTCGCTGACGTTCTAGTGTGACATCACAAGTATCAAAAAAGTATTTTAACGCATGATTTGCGGGATCAAGACGGTGACAGTCAGAGAAAATCAGAGATAAGATACCCTCTTTCGCTATCTTTACAATGGTGGAAGCTTTAACACAGAGAGAAATTTTAACACAAAAGTTAGGTTAATACCGGAAGTAAAACACAAAATAACCCTCCTAGCCTTCGGTTGACAATATCAAAAGAAAATTCCATCTTGTTTTTCTGAAGAAATTTAATGAAAAACGAGTGGTAAATACCAACGTTGTAATTGTAGGAATGCATTTTCCCAGTTTCTTCATTGTTTTTTGCGCTGAATTCACCGCAAACTGTGCCAAAATGCATACAAAAATTGTGTTGTTTGTGTTTCACTTCTTATACTAACCAAAAGTATCACCAGAGTACAAATATTTTTATCATTGTACTAGGTGGATGTTGAACAACGCGTTGAGTATCCCGTTTTGCAAACATACCGAAGTTTAAAGAACTTATTCTGTTCATTCCTGCACTCTAAGCTCAACCTCCACCTAGTAGGTATGATGACTGTTGCTCCCTTATGATTGTCCTTAATCAAACGTTGAATCCTCGAAAGTAAAAGATTTCACTCTCCAAGAGGCCAGCGGAGGGTCTCTCTTTCTGAAGAAAATCTAGAGAACCAATTTGTATTGTTTTCAAGGAGTAGCAACAAACGATGCTAATTGTGTTTTGTGTGTTTCAGGTCCTCCTGGTGGGTCTTCGTCGGAACGAAGAATACGAGTGCCATCGGAGCAAAAAGTAAGTTTTCATCTGTTAATTATTTTCTTGTAATCCGATGGTGGCGCCTTCTGTACCGTCTCTCAAAGTCTCAACAGCCACCTCATATCTTCGGTTGTGGTATAACTATCAGGTGTACTCGGAGCTTTATTCCCCCCAGAAATGTTCATTTTTACTTTGCCATGCGAAACAGAGACTGGTAAAACTGCTTAATAGCACCGGATCTGCGGTTTTGCCATGGATTTTATGGGATAGTTTGTCGCTCCCGGAACAAGAGAACGTATCTTAATTCCAAGACTGCAAAACTAACATTAACCATTCACTTTGTCAGAAGAATATACCCGTACAATTTTCGTCCAAAATTTGTCTAATATTTGTCCAAAATTTTTTAGCAGATAAATGAGTGAAATTTTCAGTCAGAAATTTCCAAGAATCTCCGGGTGAAAATCAAGTTTGCGAGAACAAATTTGGCAACATTGAAACGTAGTTACGTTCTTCCGTAAGAGGAGCGATGAACTATGGAAAATAGCCTTTTTTCTTGAGTTTCGATTCACATTTATAGTCAAAATTCAGGGGAAAAGCCATGAGTTCTCAATTAATTTGAGAAAATTCATATAGGAAAAAAGTCTTTGTATAACCCATAGAGCACGCTGCCTTATAATGACCTTTTAACTGTGGACACCCTGACTGGATATTTCTGAGGATTTCGGAGACTTGAACGAAAGAGAAGAAAAGTAGAGCTTTTTACCGTTTTTGTTTTAGTTAGTGAATTGGAGAAATTGCTTGAAAACAAAGAGTTCTGGTAACCCTAGCGCTATAGACTGATTTAGTGGCTGCGTCATTCGATACATCGAGATAGAATAATCGAAATCTTATCAACCCGTTTGAATTTCGCTGATAGTTTTGCGGTTTGCCGCGCTTCAGTAAAATTAAAACAGACAATCGCAGAGTTTATTTTCTTGAGATTGAGTTCAAAAGCCCCTAAAACAACAGAAGAAGGAGAAGAGATTGAGGTTACGGTTTTTTGGACGATTGAAACGGCAAATCTATCGAATGGCGGCGTCGCGTCGCGGCGCGAGGGTGGAGCGCGGAGGGGAGGCGCGTGGATTGTCCCACAGCCGCGGGCACCGGTCGCACGACGCCGACTTCGGGTGAAAAACAAAGACCCCTCACAAATTGCCAGATCACCGTCGAATACGCCTATTTTCAACCGAGAGACGTAGGGATTCCCTGCAAGGCGGCAACGTCAGCGCGGCGGAGAAGGGTCTGCCCCGCGGGCACGAAAAGCGCCGCTCGGTCCGTCGCGACCGCAGGTCGTTAAGTCGTTACCCCTGACAAACGCAGCGCCGCGACGCTCGCTCTTTGAACTTGGTGCTTGGAGCTTGGACTTGGGCCGCCGCACGGTGGATCGAGTCAATCAGACAGGTCGGACATGAAATTTTTGACTGACACTGCGAATTTTTATGTTCATTTCGTCACATTTTAAACTTTGAGGGGTGGTTCTTGAAGAAAATTTCACGAGAAAACCAATGGTCTCACTTTCAGAACTTCAAAGTTTTGTATAAAGGGAGTTACAAGCGTTTAAAGTTTCCAAATTTTGTCTGGCTTCTCCCTGTGACTCGATCCACTGTGCGCCGGGCTCGGATTTGGCGGTCGGCTCCACGCCCAGTTGCCGATTGGACAGTTTCGCAGTATCCGCGATTTCGTCGTTGAGGCCGTTGGTGTCGTCGGAGACGATATATTGTAGGGACCCCGCACCAACAATCCAAGTAGGGCGAGGGCATGAGTTCCATTCGGAAGTCAACGCTATTTTTCGCCCGGTGACGACCCATGAAGAACTTGTTCATTTAAGTGTCTTGTGCGAAGTGTGATCGTTCATAGGAAATTAAACCGAGTAACTCAAAATTAGTTGTTCGTATCGCATCTTAGAGAAGAAAAAAAACAATATACAAATATATCTACCGGACGCGTCCTCGGAATTTCGAT
>NW_017547254.1:2698243-2721853 GCF_001854935.1 Bemisia tabaci
AAAAAAAAAAAAAAACACATTGGATCTAGAATCCAGGCTCTTAAAATCATCAACAAGAAAAAATACTCTTGATTCAATCGGATTTTTGTTTAAATCAAGAACCAAGCCTCTTAATTTGAGCGGATTTTCTTTTGATCTAGCAAAAATCTGATTGAATCAAGAGTATTTTTTCTTGTCAATGTTTTCGAGAGTCTGAACTCTAGATCCAATGTGTTTTTTTTCCAGTGTATCAATGGATAGCTGGACAGGGTGAGAAGTAGAGTAGTTCAAGACATGATCTGACAACATGGAAATTGTCCTCTGGAGCATGTTGGAGATCACTGGAAAAAAGTCTCTTGGATTTAGAGTCCAGGCTCTGAAAAATTTTGACAAGAAAAAATAGTCCGGATTCAATCGGATTTTTGCTTGAATCATAACAATATCCACTTAAATTAAGCTTGAATTTTAAATTTAACAGGATGACAAGTTCGTATGAAGTCAGGAAAAACCTGAAACAGTCATGAAATTTACTTGACTCCGAAAATGCAGGGGAAAAAGTCGAAGAAAAATTAGGAAATTTTGTTGCAGAACCTTTAAATTTTCTCATGCAGCCAAAAAATTGCTTTCTTCTGAATCTTTTATGACTGTGCCCTTGTTTTTCGTGAAAATAATTCTTATGAGTCGTCATGACTAAAAAAAACATTGAAAAGGCGGGAAATTGTACGCTCAAAGCCTCAGAAGAGGCAAAAGTTGAATAATTTTGCTGCAGGGCCTTTAAATTTTCACATGCAGCCAAAACATTGCATTTTTCCAACCTTTGAAGACTGCGCCCTTAAAATTGTTTGTGAAAATAATTTTTATGAGCCATGACCAGTTTAACGTTGATAAGTCGGGAAATTCTATGTTCAAAGCCTCTGAAAAGCCTGACGAATATATTACTTCCAGGTGTAGAAATTCAATCGCGAACCAATCGTCGTCTCTCTCACGTATCTCAATTTCCACGTAAGCCCTGTATCACATATAAATCCATGCTTTCCGGGGCTCATGTGAAAATCGAGATACGCCCTTACGTCAGTGGAGCGAAGCAACGTCCAATCGAACGAAACGGATCGTCCGTTATTACAGGCTGCCGTAGGTTGCGAGCTGCACGTACGATTAGCAGAACAAGTACTGACTTCCTATTTATTCCGCGCTCATGGCGCGTAGTTTTCTCCCCGTAAAACGCGGGAGCTGTGACTTACAATGAATCCCAGGTGCCTACGCATACAGTAGCGCAAAAACACTGGTTCGTCGCCGCCGGCACCTGTTGCCAAATTCAACGGCCAATCGTTTAGCTGACAGCTTATAGGCTGAAATCAATTGATAACGGTAATGTCCTTTCATCCGTCTTAAAATAATTTTGTTTGAATTTTATCTGATCACAAGCATTTAGAGCAGTGGTGTGGCGTGCTTTGCGATATATCGAATGATATGTCATTTAAACCTATGGAAAAGGATCGATAAATAGGGTGTTCGCAGCGAACACCTTAATAATCGATTTTTTACCGTAGGTTTAAATGGCTAACAATCGATATATCGCAATTCACGCCACGCCACTGATTTAGAGACCCCGCAAAGCTATCTTCCCTATACTGTCAAAGCTACTTTCAGAAGTTGACGCTCTGGTCCTAATGATGACTTACTTCAAGAGAGTTGAGCTGTACTTGGTTTAGCAGTCCTAACTTAATATCGTAAAACTTGCTTAGCAAAGCGTTCACCGGGACATCAATCAGTTTCGCGCCACCGCGCCTTCAATTTTGCAGATGCGACACGGACATCCATCAAGCACGAATAGTTGTATCTCTGCGCCGTCATCACGCGCAACCTTTCCCTCGCTCTATTTCCATATTGTGTGGGCTCCTTATGCTTTATTTGTAGTTGTGCTTCACGGGATACGTGAAAAATTCCCCCGAAGATAGAAGAGACGTGATCGGGCTTTGTTTTTAAACTTTTCCTCCGAATCGGATTGACACCTCATTCGTAGCATAGAGCGGAGCATCGGGAGTTCACGCCTCGCGCCACCGCGCCTTCCATTTTGCAGATGCAACGCGGACATCCATCAAGCACGAATAGTTGTATCTATGCGCCGTCATCAACGCGCGTCGCGTCGTTTCCCTCACTCTATTTCAATCTTGTGTTTAAGGCACATTTTATTTGATTGTAGCTCGACAAATCTCACCATCATGAGGTGAAAGCTGTTGACCTCCCAATTCAACTTTTTCCTCACCTAAATTTAGAAAATAATAGTAAAAGCTTGAAATATTGCTGAAATGTTTAATTTCCCTAAAAGAGAGACTTACGCAACCTTCGTAAAACAAGCCCAAAACCACCCTTCATTACGTAGCTTGCGCAATACTTTAATGACCCTTCAGGTTAGAGTCCCTTACTGAGAGTCAAGACAACACCCCCTCATGGAGTGACAAACGGGAATAAAGATTACAGAAATTGAACGTTTTTTTTGTAATCTTTGATCAGCCCATTCTCTAATTCCTTTCTCCGTTCCTTCTCTCATTCCGTCTGTTCTTTGCCGAACCCGTAATTCCCTGGTCCATTCCAGATTATAATCTTTGCAATCTGTGAAAATGTAATCGTTATTCCCGTTTGTGACACTGTGAAGGCCTGAAATACGGGAACCAATCAGAAATGGATTCACATTGTCTTGACTCTCAGTATAAAGGGACTCTACCTCAGGTCCCTTCCCCATGGGCGGATTAGACGGTATCAAATTCAGATCCTGTCTACTCACAATTATTATCTTCCGAGCTCGTCCAACTTGGTAACCGGGCGTAGGACTCGTGCATCCAATCAAGGCGTTGTCATGCGTCACCGGTGAGTGCATCTTACAACAATTTTATTGTCAGCTCGGTTTATTTCCTATCTCGTCCCGGCGCCCCCCCCCTTCCCCCTCGGGAATCCGCGGATCCTTTGTAATGAGACTCTCCCTTCATTGTCCGGTCCCTGACGCTTCCTCCTGCGCCCTGTGCTGTGGGTAGATCCTTCTTCGAAAAGTTGAGTTCCGCCACCTCGCTGCATAATCAAACGCAGACGTCGTTGCCGTCCAGCTCGTCGCACAGTTCAATCGCTTTTAAAGAGGCGTCGAAGTTTCACGGTATAGAGTGAAGTTCTGGGACTAGGATCGCACTGGAATGATTTATGTTTTGAATCAAAATGGACTTCCATTAAGTATCAGTGTTGCCACGGTTAGGGAATGGGAAAACCGGGAGCTGTCAGAGAAAGTGGCGAAAATGTCAGGGAAAATCGAAAAGTTCAATAATCAAATCTTGAAATTTTAATGGACGTAAAGAAATCAAGTTCGGATAGAAAAAATCGATTTTTTGCAAATTTTTAAAAAGACCGCATTTACACGTATTCGACATAGGGTGAACCTGGGTGTAGACCATGTGTCGTCACGAAGTCCTAGATCTGAAGCGCGGGAAAAGACCCGTTTCAAATGGCTTTTGACTCGGGGGAGCTTTTTCTCAAAGTTCCGGTGACCGGAATTTTTTTTAAAAAATACTTCAATGCTCCGTAGACCTCAAACTTTTAGAAGTTGAATTAAAAACATTCCATGCAACTACCCCATTAGAGTATAATTAGTCTCAATCTCGCAATAACAGCAACTCGACGACTCACTTATATTCAATTTTTGTTTTCCGGTTGATAATGAAATTGTGACCATTTCGAAACGTTCCGGATTTCTCTTTTGATTTGTTCTCCTTCCACAGCCTTTCCCCAAATTAAGTTGTTGTTTTAATATAATTAAAGGGGCTCTAGAATGCGAACCCGTAAATTTTCCGATGGATTTTTGGCTGGCAACATGGCGGGCGATTCGTTTGCCGGTTTGATTTACTGCCGCGGCGCTTTCCACCCGGACGCCCCGCCAGACGCAGCCGGGGAGAGAAAGGCTCAAAAGTCTAATGAAGGAGTGGGTGGGGGCCCGGGCGACCGCAAGTGCACGGGCACGGGCGTATCGCCGAAAGAAATTGAAAGTGATTGTTCGATTCGGATTCGGGTTGGCAGTCGCTGCGGCCCCGGTGGATGCTGCATTGTCGGCCGTTGCCTGGTGCATTGTCGGCGCCGCTGCATCATATTCATAAACGCTCCTTTGTCAGAGCCTCACGTTCGCTCTCTACGATTGGATTACGTATTCGAGGAGGCGGCACGCACGGAAAAGCGTAATTACGTTATGTTACGTTGCGGAGTGCGGACACGTGTGGTTCGGTACGTTTCGAATGATGACCCTCTCGACTGGCCCCTCGGTTCAGTTGGAGTAGAGTCCCTTTATACTGAGATCAAGACAATGTGAATCCATTTCTGATTGGTTCCCGAATTTTAGGCCTCCGCAGTACCACAAACGGGAATAAAGATTACATTTCCACCGATTGCAAAGATTATAATCTGGTATGGACCAGGGAATTACGGGTTCGGCAAGGAACAAACGGAATGAGAAAAGGAACGTAGAAAGGAATTTGAGAATGGGCCGATCAAAGATTACGAAAAACTTTCAATTTCTGTAATCTTTATTCCCGTTTGTGACTCCGTGAGGGGGTGTTGTCTTGACTCTCAGTATAAAGGAACTCTAAGTTGGAGCGTAAAGTGCCGATACGACTACACGTAACAGGAATGTACTCTGTGTATCCTTTAAGACATTATATTTTCGATGATGCTATCATGAGCCCCTATTTTGTTTGAACCTATTATCGTGCAGCAAGAGCCTCAAGGTGTTTTATCCATGAGCTCGATGAATAGTGTTCGAATGTTAGACGCGTGAAGATGAAAAATAGGACGAAAATTAAACGAATGAGAAGGAGGGTCCAAAACGTAGACAAACTTATGTTACACACATCATTCCGGCCAAACCTAGTTTGTTTGGATGCGAAGCCCTCATTCCAGCCGCAGCGGCAGAATGACTTGAATGCATTTTAAAGTCGGTCGGCATTCAACCGCTACCTCTCACAATCACAGTCCGTCGGTCATAATTCTCGGGAGACAAAACAATTAAATTCCAAAACTTAACGGGTTGGGAAACACTCATCAAAGCTGGTTCGTTTTTGGTGAACTTAACTTCAGGGCATCATCGGCACCGATCTATTTCTAAATAATACCAATCGACCCACTTCTACCGGCATGGCACCATTTGAATTTCATAGCTTCATCAAAACAACCACGATGAGCGATTGCACCCACGGACATTGAAATTGATCTTGACTAGATGTCAAATCGACGGTTAGGCCTACTTTATTTTTACGATATCCTTCCCTTTTTTTTCGTTTGTGATATTTCAAAATACTAAGCATAAGCCTCTTTTTAATTTTATTGGATGTAACATTTTTAAAAATAAACCCACCGGCTTCGAACGCTGTTTAGACACAAAAATTCAAAACTTCCAACAAGCAACACAAACGAGACCTAAAAGATATTGAACTGTGATAATAATATTTCTAAGAACTCTGTAGCGAAGAGTAGGCACTGATTCTTTCGTGAACTTTTTTTCTTAAAGAGCGATGCCATTTATTAAGGTCAGGATCGTCAATCCTTCGTCGATTGTACCAAAACGATTTAAACCCGCCAAATACATGGGGTTTAGTCTATGATGGTAGAGTTCACGAGATAATGGCAATTAAAACTCATTGTTTTTAAGGTCATGAAAGAACTACCAGTCCAGAAGGGTCATGAAAGCGGAATAAGGGAAGAAAAGCTGTCAAAGAAGACGCTTGATTCGTTTCCTCCCGAGAGACGAAGGATACAGTGGGTGGTGACAAGGACAGGAGGAGGAGGTTCACAAGAAATGAAGAAGTAATAAGAGGAAGTAAGAAGTGGAAAACTTCGGAAGGATACGGTAGTTGAGAGCGCTGTGGAATCGATCTATGCATGAAACTAAACTGGCTCATTTTTGTGATCATGTGTGTGGAAGCTCACCAGGTGATCATCTTACAACAGCTTGATGTTTCATGCATGTCAGATTTGTTGTCAAACAGCTGGTCTGTATTCAATCCCGTAACGAACCGGGGAAGTTCCATTCCCGGTTTTTCAAGGATAATTTTACTCACAATATTAGTTCTGTAAAGAGCGTTGCCCCGAAAATCAAATAATATTCAAACGGAAAGTAGTAATGGTAATGAAGTCATCCGCTCGTTACGTCAGGCCGGGCTCGAGTCGTATTTATCATCACTTCAGAATTTTGTATCGGAGGGAGAAGAAACAACAAATAATTATCTCATCACTCATCCTCCGACCGCTCAGAAAGCGCGTTACTGTTAACGAAGCGACGAATTAAAATATCAAAGATGTAAACTACAACGGCGATCGCCCTCCGAACGAGTTACAAATGGGCGATCGGTATGTAGGACCGTTCCTGCGGTGTCGAGTCTTTCCCGAAACCACCGGTTTACCCGAAAGAAAATCGTAAGACCACATGAACGTCTTTGTTTTCCAAGAAGTAAAAATCTCACTCATTTTTGCAAAACTTTCCAATTTCAAATCCCCGGACGAGAATTTTCGTTGAGTGAACTGGAAATCTCACTGGTTGTGTCAGGACGTATTTTTTAGAATAACCGAAATACACGGAGAAAATAACTTCGTGCATGGGACCCGAAGTTGAGGTCGTATGAATCTCTGAAGTTTTCTGATCACGCATCCGAAACTTGAGGTCGAGCTGCCGAAGTTCGGGTGAGACGTCGAGGCACTTTGGTATGTACCTAAGTACTTCAGATTTCTGACCCGAACTTCGGCAGCTGGACCTCAAGTTTTCAGATACGTGATCCGAAAACTTCAGAGATCCATATGACCTCAACTTCGGGTCCCACGCACGAAGTTTTTTTTCTCCGTGTACCGTCTAAAACTAGGAGATTTCATGTTTATTCAAAGAGAATTCTCGTTCAGGAATTATTAATTGGAATTCTCATCGATCCTACAGAAAGTTTCCCTCCGCATGACAGTTTTATACACTCTGGACTCCATTCTAAAAATGTCTCATGCCTCACTGAAAAAAGTCCGTACTTATGGGGTATATAGACATACCGTCCGCGTTCCGGGCTCAGAGGCTGAAAGTTCCGGAATCAGCACCCGGAGCAATCGAATTTACGGCTCAAGCATCCGGAACTTTCGGCCTCTGAGCCCGGAAGGGACGGTATGTTGACGGTATGACCGTAACTATTTCTTTCAGTGCATGTACTACGGTTTGTTTGTACAGTGGAAAAAACAAGGAGGATAAACGGGAAACAAGGCTAAAAATACACAATTAATAAAACACAAGACGTTGCGACTCAAAACTGAGTCATTTTCAGTCGGGAACAATACAAATTTAAAGAAAAAAACTAAAAAACCTGAGCCCTACATGGTGGTGGCCGGGGTCTGAGGAAAAAAGGAGAGATCTGAGGGATTTTTTCCTCAGATCCCGGCCACCACCATGTAGGGCTCAGGTTTTTCATCTTTTTTTCTTTAAATTTGTATTGTTCCCGACTGGAAATGACTCAGTTTTGAGTCGCAACGTCTCGGGTTTCATTAATTGTGTACTTTTAGCCTTGTTTCCCGTTTATCCTCCTTGTTTTTTCCACTGTTATCATTGTCTCGGGCTGCTCTTAAAAATTGGTATCTTTGTTTGAACATCGACCTTTTTCTTCCAGTATACGTGATACACAAGCGTTATTTTTATACACGTAGCTTTATGTGTGTTTTAACGACCTGATTGTCGGTATATTTGTATCCTGTACATGGACACGCGAAGCGACCACATGCATTATCCGGAAAAAATGTTCAATTTGGGCCGAATCGCGGCAACTTGAAACCCGAGCTGAGACCGGCAGACATTCGGGCGAGGATGTGGGAAATGAGCTTCCGAGATGTGCCCCGACTCTAATGTGAGCTTGAACATATTTTTTTCCGCCGGACCGAACATGCGGGTCGGACCCCAAACAAACAAACGTAAAAATTCAAATGATGTAACTCGAGGATGGCCCGGGCAGGATGCTCACACGAACCGGTGCAGGTTCGACTCTGGATTCTGGAGCAGCGTTGCTGGTTCTCGGAGAGTGCTCGGGAACCGTCCGTCAAAATTGATTATTTTCCTGAGATCTGACAGCGGTACCTTAAGGCTCAATTACGGCTATCACTTTCGATTTCCTCGCCGGACCGAAAAGAGGTTATAGGCGCATCAAGACCGGGGGCCCTATTTTCTGGTGTAACCATCAGTTAAATAGTTGTAAAATTTAGGAAACATCCTCGGATGGCCGGAATGTAACCCAACAGGTCGTATCTTACGTCCAAATAAAGTTTAAAAACTAGTTTATTGGTTATGCGGGGCATGTTGACTTTTCATTACCAAGAGAGGGTCCGTGAGGAAGTGACAAGACTTTTTGTGAGATTAGTCATTGGGGGGAAAAAAATAATAAATAAATAAAACTCGTTTCGGAATATTCTTTGTAAACAATGAAACGCGAGAACTCATTTGGTATTTAAATACTCGAATTCAAAATGGATGTGTATCAATAGTTTCATAAGTAATCCCTCAAATTTTAACCCAATGATTTTTCAAAAAAGAGTCACATAACTCCTCAATTCGTAACATTCTTCAACTTGAACTTATCCGAGGGTAAAGGATTTTTCCTAAATTTAATAAAGAAAAAAGTAACAAATAGCGTTTTTATTGGGAAATTAGGCTTGTATATGTGTGTACACCTGACTCCACTCCAATGTTTTCATCTCTTCTTTCAAAAAGTAAATAAGTGCTCTTTTTCATGGAAACATGTTTGTACTATTAAACATTTTGATATGTTTTTCAAATTTACATCACATTCTAACTTTTCATGGTTTTTTTTTTTCAGGTGAGTGTATTTTTGGTGCCATCGGAGAGTTTCGTGAGTTATTATATTAATATTGATTTGACGATGAATGCTTCCTCCCAGGTTGATCATATTTTGTTTCTGAATGACTATAGACTGATTTAGAGGCTCCGTCATGGCTCAAATGTAAACAAACACGTAACCTTGTTTTTGGTTCGCGCCCTTTGCGCCATGGTGGTAAAATTTGTCCAAGTGTTGCTTACACTCGAAATTTCTCGTGTTAATGAGTCCTAAACAAATATGCCCGGTTATGACTGAATGTCAATAAATGAACACAGTTACCTCACAAAGAATTTGCACACGAGTTTATGTTAGTTTGTTTTGGTTTGAACCAAGAGTTCGATATTATATCGAATGACGTAGTCACCAAATCAGTCTATCACTTTTAAAAATGAGCGAGCATCAAACAAAATAAATGTCTCGAAACTAAGAGGAAGGACTTCCGGGCGGCGCACAGTGGATCGAGTCAATCAGAAAGGTCGAATATCAAATTGTTGACTAAAACTGCGAACTACATTATGATGCTTATTTTGTCACATTTCAAATTTTAAGGGGTCCTTCCAGTAGAAAATTTCACGAGAAAACCGATGGAATCACTTTTAGAGCCTCAAAATGTTGTATAAACGGAGTTATAAGCTTTTAAAGTTTCCAAATTCTGTCCGACCTCTCCTATTGACTCGATCCACTGTGCGGCAACCGCGTGTCCGTTCGGGTGTCCCTGCGTCGCCGGGAGCTTGAGGAAGCTGGGATAGAGTTGTGATGCCCGAGGGCAGGGACGGACGCCGAAACGGAAATCTTTATTTAATGTTTCCGAATATTAATCCCCGACAGCGCGTCATCAATTTCATCTGCTCAACATTCGACAATCGCCCGCGACGCCCGAAACCTCGGATTCCGGCCCGGAGCGCACTCTTGTAACCGATGCCCTCCATGCCAGATCGCACTCAAATCAAGGGATTTTTTTGTCAACACTCGAAAAGGAAATGGTCGAAAATTTGAGGAGCAGCTGCAGAATTACACAGGTTTACAATTTGGTGTTTCTTTGGATATTAACGTGTTTTCGTAACCCGCCAGGAAACGCCAGAGAACGTGGGGCTTGGAGGATAAGTTCAGTTTTTGCTATTTTGAGATGTTCGTATTTCAAGTTTTGAAATTACATGGATCCTTATGGCAGAAAGGAAGTTGAAACTGACTTTTTGATGTTTAAGAATTGGAATTGTCCTCCAAGCCCCTCAATTTATTTGATCATCTATCAAAGTTTGAGCGATGAGTATCGGAAGTTAAAACACGTATCTCGTTAGCGGGGTTTCAAAATTTTCACTGTCACTTTATTGTTCGAAAGAAATAACAAACATAAATTACTGTCCGACATGTGTATAAAATATCCTGCATGTGCAGAATAAAGAACAACAAGTAAAAATTCCAAAGAACGTAAGCAACCTGCGAACAAAGAAGTAAAACTCAGTTTCTGAAGTGTGTGTTTGAACTGTGCTTTACTCACAGATCTGTGCTTTTCATAGAGTAGACTTATCAGAAGCTCCCTTTCAAATTAAATTGATATTATTGAAAATCGAAGATAAGAATGAAATTCAGCTCACCTTAAACGAAAAAAGGGGGGAAATGCGGCGTTAGCACACAAAATTCGACAATAATGAATGTCAGTTTACACAGATCTAACATAATAGTGATCCATATCACTTTGGATCATAATCGAACTTGGGTTGTTTTTTTCTAACCGTGCGTTAAAGTCTCTCGATTTATCGCTTTGACATTCCGTCAGGCCAAAGCCGTACTGCAATCGGAATTAAACCATATTTTTATGAAAAAAAGGAGAAACAATCATAAATAGTCCGGAGTTTTTAAGTAGTGTTTAATTCCTGTGCTCGTCAATAAATAAATAAACAAATGAAAATAGAACAAAATTAGCTCAACTCTATCTTTAAAATCAACTGCCATATTTTTTTCATTAAAAAATTCGGAATAATAAATGTCCCAAATATAGTTTGTTTTAATACCCCCCCCCCATTTTAAGGCCAGCGCGGCAACACTGTGCGTTACGTGGACCGCCGCAGGGGCGGATAAATTTTCTCCCCGCGCGTGTCGCGTTAGGATCGGAGCGCGGCGCGCCCGATTCGTTTCCTTGGAAGCTTTTTTTAATTGGGTTCATTGTCTCGCGCGAGCCGAAAAAGCGGGCCGCTTTTACTCGTGAACTTTAGCGAGGATCGGACAGAGTATTGATGTGTAACATAACTTTCCGTCGCTGGACACCGGAGGCGCGACGGTCCTCCACCGCCTAGCGCCGGGAGATTAGTGGAGCTAGGATAGTGATTAGACTTGTCTTTTTAATGACGATCGACGGGAGTATCTTTTTTTTGCCACGGCGCACAGTAGATCGAGCCAATCAGCGAGGTTGGACCTGAAATCTTCGACTAAAATTGCAAATTTTGATGTTTATTTCGTCACATTTTAAATTTTTAGGGGTGCCTCTTGAAGAAAATATCACGAGGGAACCAACTAAATCACGCTTAGAACCTCAAAATTTTGTATCAACGGAGTTGTATGCTTTTAAAGTTTCTAAAATTTGCTCTCCCATTGACTCGGTCCACTGTGCGGCTGAGGCCAGTTGGATGACTGTTTGTCCAAATTGATTCATAGCCTTGATCCGTTTGGTAGAGGTATTGTGCTTCGGAAGACGATTTTGAGATTTTGGGAACAAAAATCTTGGTGAAGGAACCGGATACAACATATTTTAGCAGGGTGTGTACCGGCAGTATAAACTGGAAAATATTAGGAAATTCCATGTCACGAGGAAAAATCAGGAACATCTATTATAGATCAGAAAATTCTGAGTGCGTCAAACGTTTTTCAACTACATGCTGTTCAGCACATGCACATGTGAAGCATTTGATCCAATTTATCGTTGGTTCGTGAAACCAAACGAATATCACTTCATTCGTGCGAAAACCTTGGAACTTTTATCTAAAATTCTTGGATAAATCAGGAGAATATTAGGATCCAAAATTAAATTTCAGTAAGCACACCCTAAGGAAATCGGCCATTATCGTCGAGAAAATTTTAAATTGTAAGAGTGCGAAGCCCCCTCCCCAAATGGTGCCGCTGAATATGGATGAGAGGTAACTCCGGCATTTGCATGCAGAAATTCCTTCCACTTTACCTGTCAAAACGAGCGTTATGCATATCGTACTGTGGAAGAACACCATATGGACTTACGAATTCCGCTAAATTTCCCCCGACAAAACATTTATTTTCGATGAAAGTTATGCATATTTCCATTTGAAATTTTCAGTTACTATAGATCAAAGTGCAAACAAAATAATTTCCAAAATTGGATTATGAATATTTACGAGTTCTCGGATAAAATCGTGTTTTCTTAAAATAAATTTTGCAACGTTTCAAAGTTCAAACGCCGTTTTTCCCTCAGCGCGGTGGTAGAGCACTTCATGTAGTGGCTCTTTTCACATTCCATCGCGAGCGGAGAGTGTGGCAATATCCAAGGATAGCAACTGACATAAGTACAAGTTGAAAGTTGCGCCTGGTAAGCGACATTGATAATCCGACGAAGAATGCGATCACACGCCGGCCGGGTGTCGGGTCGTAGGTGGCAAGGAGCTTACCGATTACTCGCCGTGATTCATATTGTTAGCCACTTAGCTCCGGAGCTTTGTCCTTGGGAGACATCCGTCGCACAGTGACGAGTCGGTGGGAGAAATTGAACAAAATTTGGAAACTTTAAAAGTTTAGAACTCGGTTATTACAAAATTTAGAGGTCTGAAAACAGGGTTGCCGCAGTCAAGGAATATCGGGAAATGTCAGGGAATTTTAAAACGACAGGGAAAACCTGGAAATGTCGGGGGTAATGACGAAAATGTCAGGGAATAATCGTTCAGTCATCTTTATTAGCTTTTTTAAGTGGATTAGACGTTTCGAACAAAGAATTTTCAGGGTGTCTAGCATCAGGAAAAACTAGAAAATATAGGAATTTTTGCCGATCAGTAAAAAATCAGGAAAATATCAGGAAAATCTCAGGAAAATCGGAAAAATCGGACGTTTTATCAGGAATTCTTCCTTCACGAATCTCCTCAGCGGAGAAGTCTTAGTGCTTTTTGTCTACCGTGCCAGGAGTCGTCGAAAAATCAGGAAAACATCAGGAATTTTCAAAATGAAAAAATCAGGAATTTTTTATAAAATAGCAGGAAAATATCAGGATTTTTAAAAATTAAAAAATACTAGACACCCTGATTTTTCCTGAAAACTATTTCTAACTTTGTCTTTTTAACAATCAAGCACGTGTTCAATTGTCAAGGAACTTTACCAATATGTGTCAGGAAAATCAGTTAAATTCAGAATATTTAGTCCTCTTAATACTGTGGCAACCCTGGTTAAAATGACCCTTTTTGGTTACTCGTATATCCAAAGATGTGAGGTCCTATCTCTCTCATTGACTCAATCCACTGTGCATCGCCCACTGGTGTGTGGAGGTTTCGCCGCGGACAAGCGCCGTGTCACTGTCATGTTGAACAGTAAAAAGTTCGGTTGAGTTCTCGACCTTAGCTTACTTACTTCACTCAGCAATTCCGCAATTCGCGAGGGAGTCAACAATCGACGATTTTGACGTTTGGATCGATGAAAATCGCATTTCTGTGCTGAGTCATGGATAAGTCTTTAAAATGCCGTTTGGTCGCCTCTAACATCTTCATTTTCAACTCAGTTTTGTACAGAGAGGAATACACTTTTGAGCAAATATTCTTTAGGTAGGTAGAAAGCAAATAAGGTGCTCACTGTTAAGGCCGTTCGTCTGCTCCTTATAAACCTACGATTTTTGCTCAGTTACTCAGAGCGATGCACTTTTGAATAAATGTTCTTCAAAATGTGAAGAATTGGAAAAGCTTCTCTTTCCTAAAAGGCCTATAGTCTTCATGCTTTGCCTTCTTATTGCTGTTAAAAGAATATCCTCAAATAAGTTAACAATTTTAAAGATATTGTAGGAAAAACTTTTCGATGACTTTGTTTTTAAATAATTCCAAACAGGTAAAAATGTAAGGTTGAAAGCGAAATCCTTTAGCTGTTTTCTCATTTGGGCATACATTATGAAGTAAGTAATATCAAAGAATCCATGACTAAAATTCTCACCAATTGAAGTATCCGATACTCTGCAGGGTGATTGAAAATGGAGCTTCTTTAATCAAATTTCTCAAAATATTCATATTTCTATATTCATGTGGTGAAAAAACAAAGCACTTATCTGCCGCAGACCCCTATTTCCGCACACAAACTAGGAAAGATAATAATTGGCCTTATTGCATATAGTTCTGGAAAGAAAGCAAACGAAGACATGAAGAAACCAACTTTAAAATTAGAATCTACGAATTGTTGTCGCATTATAAACATTAACTGGGGAGCATTTTCTTATGTTTCCTTAGTGACATTGGCAACACCGTTGACGCGAGCTTTGTACCTGGTATTTTATGATCTAGGTTTATTCTCTTGAAATGGGAATAAACTACACAATTTGATTATCTTAACGTGCTGTTGCATCGCCGGCTGGCTCTCGCTTCTTGTCTCGAATAGGATTGCTCATCGTTACCGCATCAATCTCGCTTGTAGTGTAAACCGGAACCCCAAAAACGGTCATTGAAACCTAGATGAATGTCGTTGTTCTTTGTAATCAAAAGGATAAAAGTGCATGTGAGACGATTAGAAATGAATTACTAGCTTGGAATCTTTTTTTTTGGTGTGGAGGAAAGTGATAGGAAGAACACGAATGTTTCGAAGGCTTTTCCGGGCCAGAAAGAGAGTATATTTTGCATGGATTCTTTTTGACTTTTTATCTTTTTTCTTTCTTTTATTCATTTTTCCATGAAATAATTACATTTCCACCATTCAATCATCATTCAACCAGAAACCTTGCATGCGCAGTGCCTACGGGCTCAATCGAAATGAAAATATTTTATTGTTTCATTAATGGTTCAATTAATAATTATAATCTATTTTAAAGAACAACAGATTTTTTCATTGGATTTTAATAGTAAAATGACCCACACCCTTGTACCGACAAACGGGGTTTTCTGCAAAACGTGATGAAAACTTGAAGAACTGCTCTACAATTTAAACCAAATTCCAACGGAGGGCAAGAAATTGAAGTATGATAGTCTCTACCTAAAAATTATCTAGATGTTACAAAAAAATCCATTTTTTGCACACAAAATCTAACATTTCCGACTTGATATTCATAAAAAAGTCGACCTTTTGATTATTTTTTCCTGAAAAGAGGGGGCATCTGAACTTTTCAATAGCTCATACTTCATGGATTTGCCTCTGAGTACTAATACTAGTTTTCTAGTACCAGAAAAGTCACTTTCATTGGCAGCAAGAGCAGACCTCCCAGTCTGAGCTGAAATCATAGGTAGGCTTCGCGGATTCCCATCATTTCGCTTATTTCCGGAGGCCTGCCTAGCCCATCGACACCAAAGACCCCCCTAGTCGACAGCGGTCGCTGCAATGACGAACAGAGGTTTCGGATTGGTCTGTTCGTCGCTCTGCTGCCAAAAGAACATTACAGCACGTTTAGATGAACCCTTTGGCCTCTATAATTCCATAATATCCAGAGCTCATGGAAACATCATTCGTTATAGTAAAACGACGTATCGGTCGAGTCGAAGGCGACACGGTTTACCTTCCTCATAAAAGTTGCCAAGTCAATGTAAGGAAAGAGTATGCTTCTATTGTGATGTTTCAATTTTGAAGACTACGCTGGGAAGTTTTAAGGATCGAACAGAGATCTCAATGGTAATTGACTGTGGAAAACATGTTGCCGGGCTTTGCTCAGAAAATGCTGTAATGCTTAGGAAGAACGCCGCATGAACCTTCAGGCGGTGCCAATTTCCCTTTGAAAAAGTATATACATTTACTGGGGAAGTTGAGAATTTTTTTCTTCCAATTTTTCGGACAATGTTGTTTATACACTAATTTAGAATATCTGAAAATTTCAAGGTAAAATATGCATAATTTTCTTCCGAAATGAAAATTTTATCAGGGGAAATTTGGCAACTCTCGAATGTTCATACGGCGTTTCTCCTCAGCTTGGCAGAATGGACCAGTGACTTTAACGAATGGATAGAAAAGTAGTGGAATGGATCGATGAAACGAGTGAAAAGGAAAGCACATTTTCCTCATCAAAATGCGTGTTGATAACGGCAGTAATGTCCTTTATCAATTCATTAACGAGAAAGTAGTGATTTTATTTTATTCTACGGATTATCAAATTTGAAAGCCGTCCGCTGAAAAATCCAGAATAAACAAGAAACAAATGCATCAATCACAATGAATACGGAAGTGCATGCTCTCCGACTTCGTGGAGTACGGAAATAAATGTCATAACAATTTAAGATGACTTTCTACTATGAGATCCAGTATCCTTTACTCGTTTATTTTCACTGGAAACCTGGAATTGGCGTTTCGACCTGACAACTTCGCAAGTTTCAAAGGGGCTCTCGCCAGGGGTCGCTGTAGGCAGGGTGGTGCTGAGATTGATGGACGAAGCCGAAGCAATCGTAATATTTGTAATGCTCCATGATTACGATTATTACTGAGGATTACGCCTCGTGTTGCCAATTACATGAAATTCGCATACGTATACGTATATAATTTATAATAAGAATTCTAGTGATTCTCGTCAGTTTGACTACACTGATTACGCATGTCGGAATGACATAATTGCATTCTCCCTCGATCCAGATGCACCGATCGCCTTGCATCCGTTGCGGTCATTGCAAGTCATTTAAAAATGTTCAATTTGGAAATTCTTGACGGTTTTTTGGCGAATTCCTAAAAAAGGCCCATTTTCACCCAATTTCGCTGCGTTCAGGTTTCGATTGTTGGTGATCCTCCTGTCAGTAGCGAATCTTAAAAGTTTGCAATCCGGTTTTTTCTCCATTTAAACCTATGTAAAACGATCGATTATCGATGAGACAGCTTACCTCACGTAAAATCGATATTTTTAATGACTTTAAATAGAGGAAAAGCAGTGTTGCCAATTTTCAAAAATCGGCACTGCTTCCTGTTACCGGAATATCACGCCAGCCGTCAACTCTTGACCTCCGCCCTAAAAAATCAAGGAGAGGGAATGTTTAAACGTACTTTGAATGTCCCAGCTTTTGTCCTTAACCTCCTAACCTGAGATTTCACCGGCGAAAACGTTACAGTCAGTGGCTGAAACACAGTTGATGACGTCATCTGTTGGTGTTTACAATCAAAACACAGGTGTGAGCAGTGAACCCATTAACTGTTCATTCAAATCACATTCATCAAAGTGTCCCATAAGTTAATTATCCAATTAAGTTGGGGCCCATAAATTAGCAATTTTGAAAAAACCGCCAAATGGCCAATTAAAAATCATCAAGCAGGTAAGAACTGAAACAAGAGGCCTGCCTTGTCTCATGAGGCCCACATGAAGGAACACAGGCGGGACTCAGGCGGCGAGCGGTCGAAGTTAATTGATTGACTGATCGATCCGAGATTGATTAGCCTCGAAAATGATTGATTCCTTGCTTTGTCATCGAAAATACGCAGTTAGGCTAAATGTAAAACCACCTCTTTCACCAGGGCTGCTAAAGATTGAATTATTAAATTAATCACGCAATGCGTTCTGCGCAAAGTCAAATTAAAACTCGCCTACTCCTAGGAGTCATGGTTTGGCATAGTAATAGTATTGGAATTTTTTATTCGAGAGTTGTGTTGTTCCGTTGGTTGAATCGTGTTCTCGAATGCATTTAGTAAAAGTGGTCAAGACATGCAACATTTTTATTGGATGCGCGACTATTTATCACTTACAAGGAAAGCATGCCGCTTATTAAATGTAAGCTTGGAGGAAATGGATCGTCTCTCATTATGCTACTGGTATTCTGATTTATTTAGTTGTTTTTTCCTCTCTTTGATGGGACGGTATATTTTTTTTCGGGGCTGCATTCGTGTGAGAAAGAGAAGTGAAGATAAGTTTAAATGTCTAGGAGAATGTCCAAAAACAAGGTATTTGACTAAAACGCTTTCTATTACATGAAGTAAAGTTACATTTTTCATTTGATTTTTTTCAACAACCTCTTTTATTTCTTCGTCCGCCGACTTCATCAGGCCTCCTTAAATAGTTTCTCGTTCCTAATATTTTAAAGTTTTTACATAGAACGAATGTTCCTCTTTTCTCTTTTTTCAAATGTGTCGTCCTGTTTTATTTTTTATTTTTAGAATTCAAATCACAGATTTCATTTGTCCTCAAACTTATTCAGTTGATTCGAACGTGTTCGTAGAATTGTGTATTAATCATTCTTTGCCTTATTTTTTACTCGGACTTTGTGTTTATCCTTTTCATTCGTGAACTCTCAATGATATCACTCACATCAGGGTAACCGGGGTGGGGGGGGGATGCTTGATCCCCTCCACCCGTCGACCGAAAAGTTATCCCAAAAAGCGCCATTAGCTGTGATTATCAGGAATTTTTTTACTCATTGACCTCCCTATGATAAATTTTTGACGGATTCTCAATCCCCCTCCCTCTTTTTTCCTACAAGTTTCCAGTTCAAATTTCCATATGACAAAATGACCCCCGACTAATATACATGTCGTCGCTTCTCTGGCGTAAGGGCGTATCTCCATTCCCACATGAGTCCCAAAAAGCATAGGTTTACATGTAAAGTAGGGCTCACGTGGAATTTGAGATACGCCATTACGTAAAAGGAGTAACGGTGTGTTTAAATGGGAGATGCCGCTTGCTGAAGTCACGAAAGTTCACTTTTACATCTATTTTCTACAATTATATTTTTCTTCAGATCATTACGCACTCTCAGATGAAGCAATACTATTTTGTGTGCAAATAATCCATTGCCAGAGTCAATTTTTCAACCTCGGAATGGTGACCGGTCATGTTCCCCCGTGGGGAACGACAAATTATGGTCTCATCCGCGGAGGTATTCAATCCACACAGCGTGAGGGGCCTGCCGAAGATCGAAATCTGCGTGCGTATTGATTTTCCTCGTTGCAAATCACTTGACACCGCAATTTCATCAATCATATGCAGTCTCGGTGGATGGGACCCGGACCCACCCACGAAAAAGTTTAGTGTCATCCCGGCCCAGCGCGGAGTGGGTTGACGGAGAATTAGAGTCAGCGTCGCCCTAAATTATTGGGTCCAAGGTCTGTGACGGCGGGCGTCCGCCGAGTGCTTGAGGTGTTGTCCGTCGCGACGGAGTGTTGCCATTGTCATCATAAATTTCAGGCTCCTAAAGTTTCCCTGTGAATCAGAGTACCTATATAGCGAGAATATAGACACATGTGAAACTCCGAAAATCCATCGCAGGCCTTCACCGATAATAAAGTTAGGGCCCAGAAATGCAGCCAACCTATGAATTTCAATTATCCAGAGCGATTTACTAATATAATTGTTACAAACCATCGTTTATAAAGCACGTATTTGACTTAGCTTTTGCATAAATTTACTCATTTTTACGGAAGAACGCTCATTTATGCACATTCTAAGCCATCTTGGTTAGAATTGGAATCTGCAGACTGGCAGTGAAATTTTGTGCGTTAGAAGTTTGGTTAGAAGGGTGGCTGCACTTTTGGGCCCTAAGCCCTCCATGAAGCGATCTGTCCATACTCTCGCTATATAGGTGCTCTACTGTGAATCAGAGATATTTTTGGAATATTGTCAAGATTGTTGATATGTTCTTTGCAACGCAACATGTGACAGTATTCTAGAAATGTAATATTGTACATATTGAAAAAAAAAACAAAAAAAACAAAAAAAAAACAAAAAAAAACTATGGTACCGCATGAGCATTCCAATGTTGTTAACGGTATTTTCACTTGCAGAATATCTGTAAAATTTTCAACCATTGAAATAAAACATTTTCTACCCAAATTTAGCATGACAGAAAGAATATAATATTGTCAAATTACTTATCTATTTTAATGGGTTCTGCTTTCTTAAGATAAGTTTTTCTCACACTAAGGTGTGTTCCAAAAATGCTTGCAATTTGTATCCTTATTTTATTCATTATTTCTCATTTTTTCTTGTTATTTGATTATATCAATCAAACATCAATAAATTACTAGAAATTCCAAAATTATATTGTAAATAATCATTGTGCACAACTCAATTCCTTTAATTTTTCACCTCGTATACGTCTGCTTTGACGGAATCAAACGAAACAATTTTTACAACAGTTTGGCAGTGTTCTAGTCCGTTCTCAAGTGGGTGGAAGATTAAGACACGCCGATGGACGTAGTTTTTTGGATGTCTGGTTTAGCAAAATACCGTTGGCGAAATTGCCGATTCAATTCAGTGCAATCACCACATTGTTCTCCTTTTAATTTTCTGCCATTCTGTGTTCTTATGTACGAAACAATAAAATAAACCAATCGACTTTTGTTCACCGTAGTGTTAGATCTGAGATAGCTGAACTGTAACATCTTTTTGCAAAATGGTTTTGCTAAAAATTACATCAATCCGGTTTTCTTTTCCTTCTTTTGAATATTTAGTCGATTGAAAGGCCGTAATCGCGGTTTTTATTCCACTTTGTTGTCGCGAAATTACATAAGTGGCCCGTCTATCAATTTTTTTCGAGTATTTTAAACCGAACCGATACTTTTCAGTCATCCCGCCAGTCTCAACGTTGAATATGTCGCCGCCGCGCCATAGGACTTTTCTTTGGGTAGTGTTTGATGCTGCGATGTTGATTTTTCACGGGGCTCCATTGAGTCGAGCAGCTAATGGGTCATACAAACTATTTTCCCAGGTTACCGGCACTGCTTCACGCATGTCATCCACTTACGCAGGGTTGCCAAGCTTCTGAACAGAGAGTATACATTTTTAAGGACCCTGCCCTAAGAGTCTTAGTAATGTAATCGAGTGAGGCAAACAGGAAATACTGGGGTCAACACAATTTTGCGTGGGAAGTTGTTTAGCCGCATATTGCATCTACATATATTATGATAAATGATAATGTAGTGTGTCGAAGATGCATATTTTTCATTTTTATATTTAAAAATAATTATGAAAAATATGCATCCTTGGCTCACTATTTTATTATTCATCACTCTTTTTCGCTTTATGATGATTGATGAGAAACTTTCCAGCAACAAATCAAAGAAAAGTCGCCCAATGATAACTGACAGAGGAGTTCTTGCATGTTTAAAAGATTTTTGATTTGAGTACTTCTCTTGGTGTGAAATTTCACGCTCTGGAAAACAAAAAAACACATTGGATCTAGAGTCCAGACTCTGAAAAACATCGACAAGAAAAAGTACTCTTGATTCAATTAGAATCTAGCTTAAATCAAGAACCAAGCCTCCTAATTTAAGCGGATTTCGTTTTGATTCAAGCAAAAATCTGATTGAATCAAGAGTCCTTTTTCTTGTCAATGTTTTCAAGAGTCTGAACTCTAGATCCAATGTGTTTTTTTTTTTTTTTTCCAGTGTAAATATGGTGTTAAATTTTCATATTTTTTACACATTTGCCCCTTTTCAACGTAAGCTGTATCTCTCGGTATTTCTGTGTGCTCAGCGATGGATTTTGTATGAATGTGTTTAATGGACGAAAAAATCTGAAAAATTATCCTTTACTCAGGAAGCTACTTTTGTTTGATTCTTTGATTTCCTCAACACTGGAAAAAAAAAAAACACATTGGATCTAGAGTCCAGACTCTTGAAAACATTGACAAGAAAAAATACTCTTGATTCAATCAGATTTTTGTTTAAATCAAAAGGAAATCCGCTCAAATTAAAAGGCTTGAGATTAGGGGCCATTGAGAAAGGGCCAAATTAAAAGATTGAATCAAGAGTATTTTTTCTTGTCGATGTTTTTAAGAGTCTGGACTCTAGATCCAATGTGTTTTTTCCCAGTGAAGTTATCGAATTGTCATTTTTGTTTGAACGGCAACCTCGTTGGAGATGGGTCTTAAAGTAAACGCCGCCACGCTCCTTGATCCTCGAAACTCCTGAATCTTTTCCCTTGTCCTGAATTTTCCCATCAGTGTTGACAATCTTCATGTAAAAAATCAATCATTACTGCCCATGCCGTAATCATTGCCATATATTTTAAGAACCTCGCACTGCTATCCTCCTACAGTGTAAATTACTGTCAAATATCAACGCCCAGCTTCGCGTAATGCTGATTCATGAAAGAAATTTAGCAATTGAATTTGGAATCCTAATCTAATTTGCAAAAACTCGCATCGCAATGTGCTCGCCGCGACACCCATCAGTCATCATTAGGCCCGTTTCATCTGATTTCATGTTCAACAAGTTGTTCAACAAGTCGTTCATCAATTTATCGGGCTAAAAGTAGCGTTGGCCTTTAAACTTAGCTTTTGCCTCACCCGACTATACCGCCGCGCCAAGGAAAAACGCCGTATGAACATTCGAGAGTCGCCGAATTTGCCTGAATTAAACACGTATTTCTGAAGAAATGCATATTTTGCCTTGGAATTTTCAGAAGTTTTAGATTAAATTGGGAACAAAATTACCTGAAAAAGTTGAAGAGAAACATCCACAATTTTTCCAGTAAATTCATTTTTAGTTCAAGGAAATAATGCAACTTCTGAAGGCTCATATGGCTTTCTCCCTTAGCACGGCAGTATATTCCTTAGATTATTAGTGCGAGTGTGAAGTCCTTAAAACATATGGTTTCTGACCGTCAGCTCCCGTTTTTAGTTCAATTTCGGCAGTTACGAAGTCACAAAATTTTGAGACACTCTCCGGGTAAAGTCCCTTGCTACTTATGACCAGCTTTGAACAAACCACATATTTTGTGTCTGCTTATTGCTTCTAGTGACTACTCGATTGGTCAAACCTGGCAACCGTTTGTCATGCTTCACTGGGCATGGCTCAATGACCAATGATCATTGATTGCTCTTTACTCTAGACTCTTTGTCGTCACGCATCGGTAGCTCAAGTTGCCCCCACGATTTTCCGATTTTCCACCTCTCCCATCGTCAAACACGTCCCAGACAGTGCGTTTCCACAACTGTTTATTCATTATCCGAGAATAACATAATTCATTATTCTTTGTGTTAATTTCATATCTTGAATCCTCGTCGCTTTTTGTCTCTTCGTTTAAAACTATCCAGCGCTGAAGAATTGCGTGGAACTCGCTGATTTCAGAGTTTATTCACATCGACGGTGAAACTGACAAAATGTTTATCTCAGTTGCGGTGCTTAAAAATCTCTGCTCCTCTTATATTTTTTGAACACTGGAAAAAAAAAACACCTTGGATCTAAAGTCTAGACTCTTGAAAACATTGACAAGAAAAAGGACTCTTGATTCAATCAGATTTTTGCTTAAATCAAAAGGAAATCCGCTCAAATTAAGAGGATTGATTCTTGATTTAAGCTAAAATCCGACTGAAGCAAGAGTATTTTTTCTTGTCGATGTTTTTAAGAGTCCGGACTCTAGATCCAAAGCGTTTTTTTTTAAGCGCTCAGCCGATAGGCGGCGCTTTTTGATTTCGATTTGCCACTAGAGCTCTAGTATAGTAGGGCGCTCAAGCGATCAAATGGCGCACCAACTTATCGATGCACGAAACGCCATTTTTACTTTTTTTTTTTTTTGATTACCTCATTATGCCTCTGTGAATACGATTAAATGCAAATTAGCGTAAGAAATAAATAACAGTCCTAAAACTCTCTTTGCTATGCGGTTTATAGTTATCCTATAATTACTTCTGAAAGTTCAAGATTCGCG
>NW_017547254.1:2723665-2770025 GCF_001854935.1 Bemisia tabaci
TCTCTGTTTTTATGAGAAATCGAGGATTTTTTATGTATTAATATTTCGGTACTTAAGTAATGGATCATTATTTTTCTTATGGATCTTGGATTTTTTTTCGGGGGGGGGAGGAAGCACAATTTTAGATGTTTTAATTATTGCAAATTTTAACATACTCAGTTAATAGGTAGTAAATTAAATCTGGGACTCATTAAAATTGCGCTCACCGCTGAGCGCTTCTCTAATACCCACGTATTAGAGCTTTCCCGCTTGTTTTTTTTTCCAGTGATGGATACCACGGCAAAATCACGGTTCAAAATTTTCACTAAATATTTTTCACACAGAGAAGAAAAATCACCGAAGTTTTTATGAAATGACGGTTAGTATAGTTTCAGACCGACGTAGAGTGTCAATTTAGTCACGCACAAAATCAGTAATTTTCGCCTGAAAATCAGGAAAATAGCCGGAAAATCCAAAATTAAATAATGGACAGCTTGTCATTGGTTCGTATAGCCGAACTTTTCGAATTCTTTCTCCTCATGAGCAGCTTTTAACTTAAAAACTGTTCTGAGCCGAGGTATTTCTTTTAATTTACATTAGGAATATCTGGACTGCACTTGTGTGTCCGAGCCGTCCTGTCCTTTTGCCTCCCAGATCGAATGAGGAGTCGGACTTCGGTGACCTGGATGTTGAGAAAGGTCACGAGTTTGACGGATAAATCTAGGAAGTATTTGTATGTTTGTTTGACATCTCTGACCGAAGCGGAGCTCATGAGAACGTATTTATGCTGAAAGGAACTACGTTGCACGGAAACCATATGCACATAGTTCCTTTTGTCATAAATACGTTCATGAAGGCGTGGGCGTTCCTTTCGCTACACACGTGGCCGAGAATTAATGAGATGCTCTAGCCGGAGTACATGATCCCATTTCAGACGAGATTGCAGGAGACTCGCCGTTTTCTATCACGAATAAATGGATCAGTGGAACACTTTCGATTGAAATTTTTCCATCTGTTTCGCGATTTATGATGGGCCCGTACGTACCAATACCAAACCAATCGCTTGGTTTTAATATCATACAAGGTGCATATCGACGTGGGGTCCGCAACCATGTATCTTGGTATTCGACGTTGCAGACTTCCATGTCGTCCTTTATTTTTCCTTTGGAAAACGACGCAACGGCAATTCTTAAAACCTGTCGTGATGTTTTCCTCTGTGCGGAGAAAATTCTGCGAAAACTTCAAGGAATGATGTAGATTTGTTCTCCTCTAAAAAAAATAGAAGTTTTACGAGCGGAAAAGAGAGATGAGGTTGGTTGGTTGTCACTGAAAAAGAAAATTCGGTCTTGTGAATCGAACGGTCGGTGTTCCATATCATCCCACACATTAGGTGTGTCGAACTGAACTTTCGGTTCGTGTTAACAAACTTTCTGCATATGTGGTCAGACTTAGTTTGTCAGTTCATTTTACCGCACAAGTTCGCTACATGAACCGAAAGTTCGGTTTTACCAACCAAAAATTCAGTTTTACGAACCGAATTAGTTGGGATTATATGGAACACCGAATTTTGGTACATACGACCGAACTTTTTTTTTCAGTGTGGAATTTGTCGGGATATTAGTTGATTACCGAGCGCTATAAGAGACACTTATTAGTAGTGNGGGGGGGGGGGGGGGGGGACACATTGTCCACACAAGTCCAGACTCTTAAAAACATCGACAAGAAAAAGTACTCTTGATTCAATCAGATTTTTGCTTAAATCAAAAAGAAATCCGCTCATATTAAGAGGCTTGGTTCTTAATTTAAGCTTAAATCCGATTGAATCAAGAGTACTTTTTCTTGTCGATGTTTTTAAGAGTCTAGCCTCTAGATCCAATGTGTTTTTTCCAGTGTAGTATTAATTGATTAGTAAGATTGGATCTACTGAGTTTGCATTCAAGAAGAAGTAGTTCCGACTTTTTCAAAGTAATACGTCCGATTAAGGAGGAAAGTACACACTGGCCGTCGGAACAATGCCCCCACGGAGAGACCCTGGAGTGATGGTCCAGCGACCCCTGGAACCTCGCCCCGTTCCTTCTCGCACCCTGTTCCACCTGTTCTCTCGCACCTAGCTACTTCACCCCCCGCCCCCGCCGTAGCTCCCCGGATACGCGCCCGCGCCCACCCGCGCTTCACGGCTCGCGGCCGCGTGGGAGTCCGGAGTCGGGCCACCCCCGCTGAGGAGCCACTTGGGCTCCGTGTCGAGTGGCCCTCACCCTTTCCTACTAATGACCGCTACCCGACCCCGTTGCCATGCCTACGACACTATTTAGTGAATCAGTGAGAACGTAAACACACCAGCTTGGAAAAATGAAAATAATTAAGATAAACAAAACTGCATACTAGGTGAAGGAGTTAGTCTACACTGGGGAAAAAAAACACATTGGATCTCGAGTCCAGACTCTTAAAAACATCGACAAGAAAAAGTACTCTTGATTCAATCAGTATCCAGCTTAAATCAAGAACCGAGCCTCTTAATTTAAGCGGATTCCGTTTTGATTCAAGCAAAAATCCGATTGAATCAACAGTATTTTTTTCTTGTCAATGTTTTCAAGAGTCTGGACTCTAGATCCAATGTGTTTTTTTCCAGTGTAAGAAAAAAATGTTTGCTGCCGAAAGACAAGTACTTATGGGTACAAGGGTACACGCAAAGGTCCAAGTTGGAACAGATGCGCTAAGTGCAATGACCTTTTTGTAAATTAACTGTCTTTAATGGAAATTGAGCATTTGCGAGTTCCCGAGTTGGTTTTCGGTCACACTGATTCAAGTATGGCCCTTGTTCTCTTTGTAGAAATATCTTAGACCAACGAGAGAGAAAGAATAAGAGGAAGCAAATTCTGTGATATTTTTTTTACTCGATTTTTCGTGTTCGTTTAATCGAAATAATGTGTTTAATTGTTAATTGTCTTCAATTACTACGCATACGTTTCTAATCAGAAATTCATACGGAAACGTAAGAAACATTGATTATTCCCTAACCAACTCAAGGGTTAGACATTCACGTTTTCCAAAATCATCGATTTAAACTACCTGCTCATGAAAAAATCGAAATTTATTTCTATCGAATAAGGAACTAAAAAAAATTCATATTTGCTTGTCGATGAAAACATTTTCCACAAATGATAAAAATTGTTCAAGGTTTCAATTTTATCAACCTTTGAGTGAGTTCAACTGATTAGACTTATCATCGCACTAAATTGTCTCATTGATCTTGATATAAAAATTTTCAAAGCTTTTTAAGGCTCTTTATCACATCACTGAGAACTGTTTTTACCGCGCAATTCTACCTCTATCGGATGAGGATCTGAAGCAATCCTGTTTTTTACTTGTTAATGAAAAAAATTCCTACGAGTGATAAAATTCGTTCAAGGCTGTATTTTTACTCAGTTCAACTGATAAGACTTAATTGCTCTAAATTGTCTCATTGTTCTCGATCGGAAACTTCCTAAAGCTTTCTAAGGCTCCTTATCACATCACTGAGAACTGTTTCTACCGTGCAACTTTAGTGTCATGCAAAACATCCGTATTTTTCCATTCGATTTTTTCTCAAATCTTCATTTTATCAATTATTCTTCGTTTAAAAAAATCCAATTCATTTTCTAGAATAATTGGCAACGTTGAGGCACAACGTGCATCTCACGTGTGTCCTCTTCCCCGGCGTAACTGATGCGGAGCATAAAGTTGATTTATACGTTCATGCCGAGCCATTCAATTTAATAACCAAGGGTGTCAAATTTCATAGGAAAATCGCGGTTTTTACACCGCCTCCGTTAAGATCGCGGGCACGATTTGGCAATCGTGGAAAGTAGGCTGCCGTCTCAATGATCGCAACGTAGCAGTAATAATTCGTCCGACTTGAAAACAGCTATTAGGCTCTTTTTCTAACGTGTTCCGGCCTCGTCAGAGCTCAGTTGGAATTCAATAATCAGTCATTTGTGTCGCGGTGATTGATTTGCTCGTTCTTGGAGCACGGCTAGAGAAAAAGTTATTTTTTTCAAATTTTCCGTGAATTTTGGAAATGTACCAGCAAAAGTTCACAAAAATGCCATCAAACAAACTCAGCCTTCCAAAATCTGTAGAAATGTATAAAATAAAAATAAAAAACAGGGTTGCCACAGTCAGGAAATACCCGAAAATGTCAGGTAATTTTAAAAAGTCAGGGGAAATGACGAAAATGTCAGGGAAAATTTGTTAAATCATTTCTCATATTTGCTTTCTAGAATAATTTTGAGGTTTCCAACAACAAATTTCGCCTGAGAACCATTTTCAATTATGTCTCATTAGCCATGTGTCATATCTTCAATTGTCAGGGAATTCCACCAAAATGTGTCCGGGGAATGTGAGGAAATTTTATTTTCCAAATTCTGTGGCAACTCTGAAAAAAATTGACGAGAGACTCATATCAGCTTCGAATCTCCTCAGAACTCAGTCCCTTGTGGTCGAATTTGGCGGTAGAAAGAATCGCTCAAAGCTGTACCCGGAGGCCTAGAAGCTTTACGTAATACGCTAAAAGTTAAACCTTGCTTCAGTACACAGGGTCGTGGATGTTCCGAACTCAAGCTACGTGCCTACGAGTATACCCACGTACAACGTGCCTACTTAGATTATTGATTACCCGGTAAAACAAACTATAATGTTGCCAAATCAGGGGAATTCGTAGCTGTGGTGTCAATAGTACTGCAATAGTCTGTCGAACGTGTCTTGGATCAATAAGTCCAATGGCAGCTAGAAACTTGCATGAAACTGGAGATGCCGAAAAATTCAATATTTATCATTCTGTGAGACTGTGGTCAGTGAGACCTGTAATAACTGCATAGTAATCAAAATCAAGTCTTTATAAGTATGTGAATCATTCATTCAATACAATTCAGAGATTTTAAAGTCCTTTTTATGATAATATATTTAAAAAAATAGTCTCAGTTTTTGGCATACTGGCTAAAACACTGTAAAATATATGAATTTTCAGGGAGTATTAGAATGCATGACTTGGAGACTTAAACGCAAGGTTAGAAAAGTGAACTACCTTACGTTCAGCTAAAATATCTAATGACCAATTACAAAAAGTCACACTACCTTCTTCTTCTTCTCTTCCTTCTTTTCTCCTCTTCCCTTCTTTTCCTCTTCCTCCTCTTTTTCTCCGTTTCCTCTTCTTATTTTTCTTCTTCGATTCTGTTTATATTATTTTTTCGCAGAGGAAGTTAGGCAACGTGCAAATATCAGTTAGGCTGAATTCGGTTGATCCAATTGGTCTTATTTTCATCGGAAGTTCTCAATTGAGTGTTTAAAATTGAAATATTTCACCTATAATCTTGTGTTCATCCGGGTGCTTTGATTAGCATCTCGTAGGACATTGACTCATCCGTGGTCAAACGAAGTTACACAATTTTACCGTGCAGATTCATAGCGGAAGTCGTCGGTCGGATCGCTAGTTGGACGTATTTCTGTCAAACGGAACTATGTGCATTATGACGCGAGCCCTGTTCTGCATATATTCTAATGGGTCTCAGGGCTCATGTCTCAATGCACATAGTTCCGTTTGACAGAAATACGTCCAGTTATCTCATCTGATGTGGCATTCACGCGAAAAACGAACAACCGACGTGTGCAGCCACACCGTTTATGTTTACGATTTTACGATCGGGGGAGCGCGAAGCTGGGGGGGGGGGNGGGGGGGGGGGGGGGGAGAGGGTGAATCCCACACGAAGCTCAGACCACAGGTGTTGGCCGGACTAATGTAAAAATCTTGTCGGAAGGAATTATTAACATAAAACAGTATCGCTGATTGGTGGCCGCTCGCTTTTTATCTGTTTCGCGGTTCGCAGCCAACCGGCGTCCGGCTCCCCTCGCCATTGACCGGCCGGTGACGTCATTTTGGACCATGGCCGCCGTAGACCTTGCGACGCGCCTGCGCCGTGCTGCCGTATCGGTAGGGACAACATATTTCTGCGGGGCGATTATTGAAACTGATAGACAAAGCGATAGACAAAGATGACATAGGGGGTATAAAGCAATTCCATTGGTTGAAATGGGTGGTTCTCATCGACTAAGGGGGAAAATGATAGACTAACTGTCGGGTTTCTCGTGGGTTGCCGTTACTTAGTCGATTACCTACCTCCTTCGTCCATTGCAACAACCCGTTTCCACCAATAGGATCCCTCTAAATCCCTTTTGTCGTCTTTGTCTATCGCATTATCTATCAGTTTCAATGATCGGTCCGCTGATCGTTTGCTCTGCGGCCCGATTATTGAAACTATGTCGGCCCGATACGGCAAGACATAGCTCCATCTTAACCATGCAATATATCGCAGTTCGATATCTTATCGGGCATGTTTAAATCTCAATAATCGGCCTGCTGGCGGCCTTTTCTGTTGAGCGATCTCTTCGAGAGGTAAGATGAAGTTTGGCCCCTAGGGGCACAGGGTGATCGCGATCGCCCTCTGATTTTGGCAAAACTGGCCTCGCAGGGGACCTTTTTGGCAGATTTTTGGGGGCCCACAAACTTATTTTTCAGAAATCTCGCCGAGCCCATCAGGGCCTCCTTTAAAGCTGCCTTCCTCCATTTTATGAGGGTGGGGTTGGGGCACTCAATGCTCTTTGCTGCAGGCTACTTCGACACCCCCCCTTCCCACCCAGAATCTTTTAGCAGGCTCGCCACTATTTGATGGGACCCTTTTGGCCATTTTTTACCGGCCCATTGCCTTTTTCTTCCAGAAATTTTTCAGAGCTTCTAAGGGCCCCTTTTAAAGCTTCCCTCCTTCGTCTTATGAGGTGGGACTCTCAGTTCTCTTTTCTGCAGGCCACGCCCCCCCCCCTTCCACTCAAGGAATTTTTCAGCAGGTTCACTACTGTGTGATCCTGTCTTGTAGTTGGAACCTAATAGTTTTCGCAAAAATCAGAAAAGAAGCTCAAACTTTAGGAAGAATGGTCAGTGATGGTGACCGAGCTAAATCCAGTCAGGTACGGAATCGCATAATGCATGCTTTTTTCAAGATTTTGAAAAAATAATTGATTGAAGCTAGACCACGATTAAAAATATGCATCCATTGTTTAATACATTCTACGGATGCATTTCAGAGACATTTTCTCATTCTTCAGCGCATACCACGACCACAATTTTAAAAACAACTGTACAGCACAAAACTACATAAGAGAAACAAAAACGCGTCACGTGTGTTCAATCAATTATTTCCTTTAACTCCAGTTGACACAGCACACCGACTACTACTAGCCATCAACTATAATTGGTCAAAATACACGAATTTATTTCGTGTCCGACCCCAATTTCGTCGTCGTCCAGGACCAACTGGGTCAGTAGGGTCAAAATCACCCAGGCGCAGAAGACCTCTCGAGCACGGTGTCCAGACTCTTCCAAATCCAGAGGTTTTTCTTGAACCTTTGATCCCTTCTTCAGAGCATCAGGCCCTGCCGTTGAGAAAGGCGAAGAGCTAGGATCGGGGACCTCGCTACGGGGTAGCTGCACCGGTCGACTTTAAAAGGTAACGAGTACAACCTGCTGACCCCTGGATTCCACTAGAATACATGCATGTCGAGGCTCATCATAAAGATGACCTGATAGGTTTTTACCGTGGATGGATCGGGACGTGATGGAAGGATGCGCACGACCCGTCATAAATCAGAGCGAGTCGCGCAGGCGCAGGACTCGCGGGAGACGGACGGACAGGCATCTAGTTATTATAATCCATTTAAGCGTAATAGCCGCCTGGGAACCGAAACAGAGAAGTGTCAAGTGCCACTTAAAATGCAAAATCCACCGTCGTTTCGGCTAATTTCAGCTTTCAGAGACCAATAAAGTCGGGCCGTCGCGGCGCAGTCTCTCTCGTCAACCGCGCGCGCCCCGGCCGGCAGCAGTCGCGGCTTCGTTTATACCTCGTGGCCACTCGCCGCTGGTAGATACAGGGTGTTCTGGAAGGGACACTGGATAAAAAACACATTGGATCTCGAGTCCAGACTCTTGAAAACATCGACAAGAAAAATTCTCTTGATTCAATCGGATTTTTGCTTGAATCAAAAGGAAATCCGCTTAAATTAAGAGGCTTGGTTCTTGATTTAAGCTAGATTCTGATTGAATCAAGAGGACTTTTTCTTGTCAATGTTTTTAAGAGACTGGACACTAGATCCAACGTGTTTTTTTTCCAGTGGAGGTCATAGACGGAGTGATACTGGATTTTTAATGTTTCGTTTTTGGCCCTGCTCTAGAGAAAAAATGAATCCCATACGCCGTTTCTGTTACGAAAGAACGTAAACTCCATGTCCATGTCGCCAAATTTTCCCGCATAAACTGCACTTTTAACAATGAATTTTGGTAATTTCTAACTGGAATTTTTACTGATTTCTCCTCCGATCTCACGCTAAAATTAGACAATTTTCCAACAAAACTTACGCAGGTGCATTCTTATAAAAAAAATTGAATAGTCTGTGTCAATTTTGCAACCTTGGAATGGATTTACCGACTGGGAAACGGCGATGAAGTCCTCTGCCATTTGGAAAAATTTACCAACTTTGAAAGTAGCAAACCATGGTAAAATAACATGAAACGTCTACCCATAGAGATAGAAAGGAGGTGGTGGCAGTTTTTGGTTTTTTTATACGGTGACGTACAGGGATACAGTGTGGGTTGAATATTCCTGCAAAATACGAAAATTTGGGGTGTAAAAAATGAACCGTGATGTCCGTTGTTTTGATGTAATTTAATACAAAATACCGTGTTAAGTTTACAATATTAGGAACTACGATATCCGGCTCAATTCAGAAACAAATTGTATACCATTAATTTTCCTATACGCATAGGTGTTTTTACCGATGAGCCAGACATTGCAGTTCCTTATCGCAAAATGCAGACCAACTGCATGCATCGAACTTTGGTTCACATATGGAGAGTCAAATTTTTTGTTCTCAGAAACTGAATTTCAGTCACTATAACCGGAATATCACCGGCTCTCAGAATAGCAAACGTTGGTACCTGAACCGAATTTGAAACTGAAGACAGTAAACCTCGGTTACCTGTATTGAAAACTTTCGGCGAGTCAGACGTAAACATTAGCATTAGTTTCAAGGCACCCGGTTGGAACACCATTGGTGCGCGTAATTGTGACACCCAAGGAGGACCAACACCTCCCCCGCCTTGTTGCCAGATCTCACAAGAATCAACGAAAACAACATTTACCTTTTGGCAGTCAGCCCCAAAAGTAACGCAATAAAACATACTAGATTCCTGCACTGAAAACACATTCTCTGAAATGATTCTTTGCCATTTAAATATCAGGTCAGGATGATTTTTGGCCAATACATTTCGCCAAATTTTGCAATTTCGCGAAGTTCGGCAACCTCTGAGGCGTTCCTGGGTTGATTAAGACGTTCTTAGGTAAAGGTCACCGCGTCACGGGTTGCGCCCCAACAATCGCTCAATTTCTCGTTCAATACCGCTTATCGTGTACACCACCATAATCAGCCGGCGATTATTGTAATACAGTCAACATAAGGTGAAGTTATGATCGTTAACATTCCTTAATTACTATCAAGTTGACCGTTTTCTTGCGCAAAGTAACCGAAAGGGGTCAAAGGGTTACTAGGGCCCCCGTAAATGGGTCACTCGAATTGATGGACTCGAGTGAATCGTGTCAGTTTCTGTTCTTATTTTTTTCGGCAAAAAAATGTATTATTTACTTTTATTTTGGGTGTTCCAATAGTCAGGTCAAGACTATCGTATAAGAGAGATTATTAACAACGAAGTGTCCTTTTTCGATGGCTTTTCGATTTTAAACGTTATGAGACTTGGATCCAAAAATGGCAATCTGCGCAAAGAGACGTGTCTTAAAATTTATGAAACTGAGGTTTTGCTCATCGTTAACTGGAATATATATATATACACATACACACAAACAAACAAACTTTACGGGCTACATAGACAAACCGTCCGTTCCGGGTGCTGGAGCCGTAGCTTCGATTGCTCCGAATGCTACGCCCGGAACTTTTGGCCTCCAAGCCGGGAACGCGGACGGTATGTCTATTATAGCCCGGAAGCACGACTTCCACGGCCGGAGTTTTTTTCCAGTGGTTTTATCACTGTGAAACGTGAACATTATTCAAAATCATATTTTAAGATGTGTTTAATTACAAGTTTATCTTCATAGACGGAGCATGCCCATCGAAAGATCCAATGAGGTTTATGTTGCTTGTACTATCGTGATTTTTACTCAAATCACATGGATTGCGTTTTGCAAAAAGGAACCACGAGCATTGCAATGATGCTAAGATTGTGCAACTTCATCTTTTGCAATAAAATTGCGGAAATCGTGAAAAACTATGAAATTTAGATGGTAATTTTTGTCTTAAATTTACAGTTTTTAGCGAGTAAAATAGAAACTATATTGATGGATAATCGGGTTTTTCCTCCAAGACAAAAGAAGTTGCACAATCTTAGCAACATTGCAATGCTAGTGGTTCCTTTTTGCAAAATGCAATCCACATATTGAACGTATTTTCGTCAAGAAGGCCAAATAGATCTTCTTCGGGGCACTGCTAGGTATATTTAAGGGGGCTATGGCCCTTTGGCCCCCATGAAAAGTGAATTTGAGCCACGTTATCTCTCACTGGGCCCGTATGGCGAGTCCAATAATATATCTCTGCTGTGGAAACATGGGTCTTCACGCTTGTTGCGCGGTAGAAAACACCTGTTTACACGGGTTTCGGAATAACGGTTGTCCGGTTCCGGCGGTGTCGGGGCGCCTCGCTGCGTGGTCTACCGAAAATCTTCGCGTGTCCGAGCGTCCGCGCCCCGCCAAGCGCGCAAGGAACCGCTAGGCGCCCGTCGCCGCTTATCGCCAGATAATCCAAACGCAAATCGTCGCTTTTTAGACGAAAGAACGTAACTACATTCCAGTGTTGCAACATTTCCACCCGCAATGGTATAGTTGCGTCGGGAGACCGTCGGAAATTCCTGGAGATCTCGGTGAGCCTTCTTCAGATTAGACATTAATATCCGCAAAATTTTGGATAGGATTTGCTGCACTGTCATATTTGTGTGAAAAATTCAATTTTTGTGGCAATTTTGCGATCTAGGGACGGAATTTCGCTCCTACATTGGGAGAAATACCAAGTATCCTTAATTGCAGCTTTGCCGCATCAAATAAAAACGCCGTAGGAATAGGTAAATGGTACCAAATTTCTTCTAAAAATGCTTAAATTTGAGAAAAGCACGTCAGGATGATTACACATTTGTATAATTTTTCTTGCAATTGTATACTTTTTTTAACATAAATTTTATAACTATAATACGTATGTCTACTTAGATATTAGCTAGAAAAATTGGGGCTGTGCTGTAGTGGAAGAAGAGGAAGTTATAGATCATGGAGGAGGAAAGTTATGAATTTTTCCCCTGAAATTTATAGATACATCATATTGCATTGCAAACAAATTTTTTTGAAAAATTGGAAGAAAACTCAAGTTTTTCTATTGATTCGTATTTCATCCAAGGAAAAACGCCGTTGGTACAGTCAAATGGTGCCAAATTTCTCCCAAAATGCTTAAATTTGAGAAAATTACGTCAGGATAAATACACATTTCTATAATTTTTCTTGCAATTGTATTCTTTTTTTAAACATAAATTGTAGCCCTTTAATGCGTGTCCAACAAGATATTAACTGGGCAGACTGTGCCTGTGCTTTAGTGAAAGAAGAAGAAATTTGGCAACGTCTAGATACTCATACGACTTTTTTCCCTTAAACGCAGCAGAGTTGCGGGTCTCGGGTGTCGTGCGAGGTGTCGGCCGATTAATCAAACAAATATTCGATCAAAGCTAAGTCTCNGGGGGGGGGGGGGGGGGGGGGGGGGGGGCGAAGTCCCGAAAGAGCGTGTGAAACAATCGACAGGGGCCGGTGGCTGCGGCGGCTGTGCGGCGGAAATGATAAATTCGGCCGCGCGGACGAGGATGAGGATGAGACGGCGATAAATCTCATCCGTCCGGATCCGATCCCGGGCGCTGCAACCGTGCTCACCTACATTCCTCCGCGGCTGCCGGTTGCCGGATGTGAAGTTCCCGCCAAAATAAGAGAGGAATTGATAAAATTGATAAATCAACGTTCCCCGGTATGTAGTTATCGATCTTTTGGGAGTCCCAGTAAATTTTCCGTTTATGGGAGAAAAAAGTATGATATAATTTCAACTGTATTCTTGGCTGATGTTGCTGCCGGTCAGGAGGTGTGGTTCCGCCCCTCAAAGGTATGGTTGACAGCAGGGTTGTACTTGTTAAATGGAAAATATGATTAATTAGAAATTTCCGTGAAATTTTTCATGAAATTTCACCAAGTTTTGAAAAAAATGAAACATATTTGCAGGGTCTGGGTATGCAACCCGCACCAAAATAAAAACACCATAATGCAAAAACCATTTCCTTTTCATTTTTTCCTGAAGCGCGTCATCGCTTTATTGCGATCGCCGAGAGCCCAGTCACTCGATACGTGTTTTCGAGTCCCATTGCTCACTGGGTTATTTTGAATCCGTTTTTGTGGTGGAAACATACATCATTTTGTAATGGAAAAGCATAAGGAATTTGGACAGACATCCAAGCAAACTTGTCATTCTGTAAAAGCATCGGAAACTCTAGATACTGTTATCATGTTCACAGGACTTACTTTCTGGGGGAAAAAATATATTTTTGTATGTGTTTTATGCCTGAATCTTTAATATCTCATTTCTAACGTTTTGTTGTTTTTCTTTTGTTTCAGGTGAGTGGTCACTGAATTCCAAGGTTCCATTTACAACGTACCATGAGAAGTATTATCTGAGTTTTCTCATTCTCTTTCTGAGGAGGGAATCCTCAAGGTAAGTGAAACGAAGGTATGCTCGTCCCGACCCTTTCGGCCAAAACTCGGGTTTCGGCTCTCGCCGGCAGAGCTGTGGCGCGCGATTTGAATGTCAACATTTTTGCATCCTGGCCGAAAACAAACATGGCAGCTGCTCTGCTGTGAGGTCGGTGTCTCGACGTAAACAAACATTGTATGAAAACTGAAAAGCTTTTGTGTTATTTATCAAAATTGATTTCTCCTCTCTTCTGATTTCTTTTTGTTTCTGTTCTACCCTTATTCGCGAACATCTCGAATTTCATTTCAAGTTTAATTCGGCTTCTATTACGTTTAACTCTCCTATAAATCGCTCTGTTCCGAAGTGCAAGTGAGTGATACCTCAAAGATTGTTGCCTCTGTCTACCCGGCAATAACATCCAAGAATCATTTTGTTCTAAATTATTCTTCGCGTATTTTACTTCGGGATACAGATTTATTGTCACTCAAGATCGGAAATAATGATTAGCTCCAATATTTTTGAATATCAGTCAGTATCGAATATTTCTGTCAAAGAAGTCCAGGATGTAATCAGCAGTCGAGAAACACCCTGGGACAANCAAATTTGGGCACGGATATGCATCAACAAGTATGCTCCAAAGATTTATGAATCCTGTTGTGAGTTATAATTGATGCAGGAGTATTTATGGTAAAAGTTGGCCGTCTGTAAGAGCAGTTATTGGTCGGCAAATCGAGAACTGTACCACAGGCAAATACTAATGATGAAAATGTTTGCGAGGGTGTCATTATGACACCAATATCCATATCTATTCGGCAAGTTTAGAGACTCTTCTTAGCATACTCTCGAATTAATGATATCCAATCTTTGGTAGTAATGCTGCATTTTTCAATTATTCCCGTTGAAGAAATACTTTGCAAATGACAACAAAGTGAAGACAATTCTTGTCCTTTAAGCACGTCAAAGCTGCGCAGCAGTAAATTCTCATAATCAATTGCAATAGTCTACACAACTTACCTTCTACAGCTTTTGTCCGATCAGCAAAAAACTCAAACCAAACTCGAACACACGGGAAATCATTCAGTCAAATCACATTTTCACAAGTTCACAAGGCACATTATTATTATTTCAATCTACAAGACGAGAAAAAAGAACAGAGAAATTTCCTTGGCAGAACTCTCAGAAGCCGGAATTGATTACACGCGGAAAACGGAAACACGAGAATGACGCGGCCGCCATGTTTGTTTTCGGCCAGGATGCAAAAATGTTGACATTCAAATCGCGCGCCACAGCTCTGCCGGCGAGAGCCGAAACCCGAGTTTTGGCCGAAAGGGTCGGGACGAGCATACCTTCGTTTCACTTACCTTGGGGAATCCTAGACAATTTTTCATTCCAAAAAAACTGAAAAAGTTCAGAAAATTTTTGCTAACGTAGTCAGAAATGTTTATCTCCTTTAATAAAGCTGGAAAACCTGGTTCGAAAAGCGAGCCTCCATCATCGAACTTCGATAAATTGGCCACGAGACAAGGTCTGAACCAGAGAAATAGCACAGCTTGTTTTCTTTTAAAAAAACAATTCATATTCAGGGGAAGGTCGGAAATGAACTCTTGAACGAAATATTAGGAAGTGTTTTTATCAGAGTTCGAATGAAAATTAGATTACCAAATGACGTAATTTTCATCGTAGACATTTCAACAAAAGTCAGACTTAACACACATCTGATTTAGGGGTTGTATTTCAATCATCTCGTCGTTTGATTTGGTCTCCTCGTGAAATGAAGAGCAAACATGTTCCGCAGTGCTTAAATTGGACTACATTGGACAACATTGGGTGTTTAATTTTACCACATTTTGCAATTGGGAACTACAATACATGGCTCAACCGTAAAAATACTTTTGTACATAGGGAAATTAATCGTACATACATTGTTTCTAAACTGAGCCAGAATGTATATTTCCTAACCACAAAATGCAGTCCAAGTCATATCTTATCCAGAGGCCCATTTTTGCAATCCTGTCGAAGACTTCTTCGGAGGGTCCACAGATCGAGAGGATCTGGCAATGCGCGAGGCATCGGGAATTACTCCTCGTTCGAAGGGCTAATCAGAAATTAAGGAAAGAGGATGAAACTAATTAAATTCGAAATGATAGACGAGGCCGCGGAAGAAGCGCGTGAAAGGAAAGCTGACATCATCGGCAGTCTCCGCATTCCCGGGGGGCTTTCTACGTAGGGGCCAGGGGGCGGGGGCCGGCCGCCGCAACGAAATGCAACGTGGTTACGGCCAGGAGCCCTTGTAGTATTTCAACTATGTTGGCGGAAGACTTTTGCCCAGCGTTTCTCAGTTCGAGGCTCACCTAAAACCACCTGCTTCCGGCTAATATCTACGGTCTGTGCACTGTGCACTACACTACCGTGCTAAGGAAAAACACCGTATGAGCCATCAGGCGCTGCCAACTTTCCCCCGACGAATCATGAATTTACAGGAAAATTTATGACGATTTTTCTTCCAATGTTACATTGGATTCCATTCGTAAAAAGTCTGAAAATTTGAAGGATAAATATATTCATAATTTTCCTGAAAAGTAAACATTTCATCAATGTAAATTTGGCAACTCTTGAATGTTCATACGGCGTTCTTCCTAAGCACGGCAGTACTGTGCAGCCACCTTGAAGCTGGTTACATGCTTTTGAAAAATGATTCAATATCTATAGCCTTTCTTTAATAAGAGGAAAAGGAAAACTGAGGGGCTCGGAGGACAAGGCATGTAAGTGCAGTTTTTGAGAAAAATCGAGGTAGCAATGATTTCAAGTAAAACTAATCTCAATGCATACTCGGTGAAAAATTCGCTCCCTAATTCCAATTTTTAAGTATCTAAAAAAGTCAGTTTGAACTTTCTTTCCGCCATAAGGATCCAAGCAATTTTAAACCTTCGATCACGGATTTCTCGAAGTAGCAAAAACTGCACTTATGCGCCTGGTCCACCAAGCCGCTCGAAAAAAAGCAACGTTGGATATTTTCTGATGTCACAATTTTGAATACAAATAATTTTCAAAGCCGTATATACCGCAGAACGCCCTAACTACCATTACCTTACTGTGACTTATGTCTCTCTCTCCCTTGATGTCTCAATTCTGGGAGTGAGTGTGGGTCGAAGTCTGCATGCACGGATCCGAGACACCCGTGAAGCGTGTTAACAGCCCCCCTCCGGAGGGGGCGGGGGGGCGGGGGGGACGCAGAGACCCCCACGAACGCCTCCTATCGCGCGGCGCCTTCAAACAAAAGACGGTACTCCTCACGTCGTGGAACGTTTGTCAATGGAACGAGCGTTTAGTAGCTGTTCCTCCGATTGTGAGCCACGGCGTCACGTCTGAATGGCGTATTAAATCGCTCTTACTCCGACTGTGAGTGACACCCGGCCACTTGACAGTAATTAGTCCTTCTTGAGGATTTATATTACCCGGCTGATTGTTCCTACGGTCTCGTCTGACCTGTGCGCCTCCATTCAGGTCTTTCGTCGTTTTTTGCGAAAGTTTTTACAGGGTTTTCATGTCCCAGTTCCCTGGTTTCCTTTACTTTTTCTTGCTTTTCCCCCACTATCCTATGCGTACAATTCCTAAGATGACTGAAGTGTCTCGAACTTAATTAGCGAAATCCCTTACATATTCTTCAAGGAGGTCGAGTAGATTTCGGGGGGCATGCGACTGGTCCCCGGCTCCAATTGTTTCGCCATGTTCGAAGTACCGGTATAGCTGAGGGTATAAAGCGTTTTATAAATGAATGGACTTGAACGGAATTAACCTAATCACATTAGACTTTGCCTAATTTTCTCTGACGTTATATTTTTGAAACACAAATGGACGTATTTCTATCAAACGGAACTAAACGCCAATTTGAGTTCCTTTTCAGGAATTTAGAATCCCGGATACCGCGTTCTGTCAAACGGATCTAAGCGCCAAAGAAAAGCATTGCAAGTATAGGACGGAATAAGCCGGACGTCCGATTCCGCCGCCAATCCAAGCCCCCCTCTACCTTCCTCACCCTATGGCGCTTAGGTCCGTTTGATAGAAATACGTACAAATACTAATTGACGCTGAAACTTGGCAAATTGTAAGTATATTCCTCATATTCAGGGTATATTCGTAGAACGTTTAAGGCGTTAACATCTTAATTTGCTGTTGCAAAAATAATGTATGAAAGACAATGTTGAACGAAAAAAGTAGAAACATTTTGCTATTAGGAACTAGAATTTTAGGCTGATCCATAAAAGAACCCATCTGCACGGGGAAACTTATGGCATTATGCCAGGGGTGCAGAATCTTCCAAACCTCCACATTTTCACGGCCCCGCCCGGCGGCTTTCCACATTTTTCTCATCAGTTCTCCAAAAAATGTTCCTCCAATTGGAAAAGAGGTGCGGCCTTTTTCCTCTATTTTCCGTTGACTTTGACTTTTGACCCTCTGAAATGTTTCCTCCTTCCACATTTTTGGCCAGAAATTGTAGTTCCTAATTGCAATATGCTGTCCAATTAGGCAACGTGAATTGCAGATAAATCCGCCCAAATAGCCCCTCCAAAAAACTACCCTTCCACACGAAAACACTGTAAAATAGGCGATTATCCGAGGAATCTGACAAGTTTCGATTCCCGGACGGATTTGAATCGGCGAATTCGCAAGGAGCGCGGTCACGGAGAGCGATGTGCGAATGCTGAGACGATCCCGGTAGCCGATCCGGAAGAGGAAGGGGGGGGGGGCATGCATTATACATAGAGTGGCAGGGTCAATTAGTTTTGACGTGCGGAATAGAGGCGCAGAACTGGAGTCCATGCTACGCCACGCCACGCTGCCCGGTAAATAGGTTAGGGAACGGACGAGGAGCAGTCAACTTATACGCGTCTAATTACCATATGGTACAGTAACACAGTTGAGGATCACGAATGACCTACAGAAGCACCTATGCCACCTATATCCGCCGTTGCCGTTGCATCATCGAATCCAGAAAAATCGAGTTTATTGGAATACGCAAGACAAGTTGACAGCTGACCAGACACATCGGCGGCCAAAGTGCGAAACCACGTATCTCCATTGTGGCGTTTCGAAATTTCCGGCCCTGCTTTTTTTTCAGGAGGAAAATTAGACAACTTTCCAGCTTGAATTTTGTACAGTATACATATTCTGCTGATCCACCAGAAAAATCAAGGAAGTTTTTAAGAAAGCACAATGTCCCATTTTCCAGAGAAAATCTATAGTAGAACAGGAGGTCTGGAACGTCCCAACAGAGTCACGTAGTTTAGCACTTTGCTTATCGATATGCTTAACGACACCTTACGTTATGATGACGATTCTCTCCCTATACATGTGTACTCCAGGAACCTAGCCAGTAGGGAATTCCAGAATATGCGGTGCACTGAGAAAAAAACTCCGGCTGTGGAAGCTGCACTTACGCGCTTTACAGACATACCGTCCGCGTTCCGGGCTCAAGCCGAAAGTTCCGGGCGTAGCACCCGAAGCAATCGGAAACACCCTGAACTTTCGGCCTCTAAGACCGGAACGGCCGGTATGTCTGTCGCAGGCAAATAGTGAAATCAGGCATTTTGTCAAATGCCTAGGCAGATAGTCAAATCTTTAAAATGTTGTGAATTTACGGCGAAGAGCTCACGATTTCTCACTAACTTTGGAAAAATAATTCATCAAACCTACGAACTCTTTTTGTCTCTTCCTCTTCAATTGCTTCTCATGTTTTCAAATGTTGAAATTCCGAAAATTCTGTATTTTATTTCATGCTGAAAATTTCAAGATCAGTGTCTGTCAAGGAGCTAAAAATCATTTAAAATACTATTGTGTGCTGTAAATTTTTACTAAGAATTTTTCTTTCAGGAGGAATGAATTATTTTGTCTGAAATTAAGAAAAGAATCAGGATTTCAATATAAGTTAGAATGTTTGACTATTTGCCTATAGACATTTGAAAAAATGCCTGATTTTGCTAATTGCCTGCACATGTCTAGATAGCCCGTTCATTTTTTCAGTGTGAGTGTGCAAAAGAGGGCATTTTTCGACCACTTGACGACTCCGCCTCATCGTCGTCAGGAACACGGTGGCATGGCCCGTGTCCGCGCCGCAACGCCGCACACTGGACCGAATTCATAGGCGAAGTCGGACAAAATCTGGCAACTTTGAAAGCTTATATTATCGAAATTATGAAGCAAGAAAGATCAAGAGTGGCTCCGTTGGTTTTTTCATGGAATTTTTGTTCAGAAACACCCCTTGAAATTGAATTTGTGACGGAATTAACATCAAAATTTGAAATCTCAGGGAACAATTCAATGTCCGACCTTTTCTATCAGCTCGTTCCACTGTGCGTCGCGCCGCTGTTGTAGCGTCTCGCGCGGCACGCCACGCTGCACCTAGCGCCACCGCAACGAACCAATTACGGCCGGCCGCCCGGAACAAGATGCGTTTGTTCGTTTGTAAACCGGCTCGTGGGAGCTTCCATGCCACCGATACGATTGACATCATGAATCGCCGAACGCCATGACAGGGTCGCAGATCTAGAAAAGATAGAAGAATAAAACAACATGATGAAAAAACATTTTTTTCAGAGATATTTTTTCACCAATAATGAATGGTGAAGAAGTTACAACTGTTTTTATGATAATAATAAGTAATGTAGCTTCTACTCGTTCTGGTTTGTATCCTCATGTCATATTAAGTTTTAACACGATAATTATAGAAATTTTGAACATTAATATGTAATCATCGTTAATATTTCAGTGCTGTACGTACAAAACAGCACTAAAATATATTAAATCAATAGCTGAAAAGATTGAATTTGATTATTTTGCAAAGAAATAGAGAAATGTCAGGTGCTTCGATCGGAAATCCAATGTATGTAAAGGCGAATTCTCGGGACGAATTAAATGGAAAACATTTTTTATGAATACACTATATTTTTATAAGTAAACCAAATGTGAAAACACTACCCTCCTACCAGTATACAGGGTGGTCTTAAAGTTCTGCGCCAACTCTGCATTTTATATCTCTTAGGATTCTTGCCCCATTCCAGGGTGATCCCTTTGAAAATTGTAGGGGATAATAAGAGTTGTTTCCTTTGATTTAGGAGCACTAACGAAATTCACGTTTCTATCTCAATTTGTTCAAAAATTACAGGTGTGATTCCTGGTGCTGTCGGTGCGGGACTTATAAATCGCCCTGTTGTACACCTTTGTATATTTAATCCTTGATTTCGTGTTGTCCACAGTATACTATTTTATTACAAGAACGTGTCTTGTTTAAGTGACGGGGAGTCTTGTAATGTTTACAAGACTCTGGTTCTTATAAAAAAGGCGATCTAGAGTGGAAAAAAGGATCATTGTGGAAATCGTGGATCACACATATCATCTGAATATTGTTTGAAGAAAACACTGTCGTTTTCTTCCATGATTTCAGTATCCAGATCAGGAACCTAGGCCATTAATATACGCCTCTTTTTACGTTCATTAATTTCAAATTGAGTCAAAACAGTGACCCAGTCAGAATTTCTACAACTTTTCTGTGGCAGTTTTTGTACGCCTTTGGGTCCGAGGAAAGTAGTGCATTAGTGGCTTATCCGTCGATCCCTCCTTAGTTGCAACCGTATTGCGTCCCTCGGCCATAATTGTCTGAAAGTAGTCTCAACAACGTGGTCAATCAGTCAACGATACTTTCATTCGACTCAACAATCTATCAATCAGACGATCAATCACGTTGTCAACCAATCAGTCGGTCCACGTATTACCTAGTCCCTGCGCAGTTACTCAGGCAGCCTGTCAAGGCGTGTACCCAGCGGAATTTAGTTATGCAATTAGCTCAACTGGAGGAACTACCTGAGTAAAAAAATGTGCTCATTAAGGATACGAGCAAGTGTCGAGTAAAATACGCAATGTGAAGCAAAATTTGTTTATTTTCAGCGGAATAACTGGATTTCCGCGGACTTAACTTGAATTTTCCTGCAACCTGCCAGGGCCGGATTAAGGGGGTGGCCACATGGGCCGCGGCCCACGGCGGTAAATCTAGGGGGCGGCAAATTTTGCAATTTTTTTAAACGTAGGTATAAAGAAAATTCGGATTTGGAAGAAAAAAATACAAACGAGAAAAGGCTACAAAATCTCTCATTTCCTGAGAGTATAGTAATTTTCAATTTTGTCGTCTTTCAGTGATACAAGAGACAGCACCTTTAATTAGTCGAGTTAAGAGAGAAACCAAACACACAATTTTGCCTGGAACGGCTCGACTTAGGGAGAAATGATGACGAGGACTTAAGATAAAAAGGAGAAGCCCGCGGCGCGGCAATCGGCATGTAACACATATTAGCGCCTAAAAGACTGCACGAATACTTCACGCATTGCATCAAACATAGTGCGGTTATTGTGGTCAGCGTGAAACGGATAGCGCCTACAAGAATGCATGAATACTTCACGCATTGCGCCAAACACTGTGCAGTCGGCGTGAAACGCATAGCGCCTACAAGACTGCGTGAATACTTCACGCATTGCGCCAAACACGGTGCGGTCGGCACGGCGCGGCGGCGGAAGTTAAAATCATTAAACCAAATCGTGTTTGTTCTCTCATAATTTTTTCGTTCATTTCTTATGAATGGGTTAAAGTGAAATAGTTCCTTTAAAATTCAGAAAATTGGTGTTTTGGAAAATTACGGAGAGGTCGATCTCGCCAACCATTCCCTCATACTGCTGTGCTAAGGAAAAATGCCGTAAGAACATTCGAGGGTTGCCAAATTTCCTCCAATAAAATGTTTGTTTTTGAGGAGAGTTATGAATATTCTCCCTTAAAATTCTCAGATAATTTAGATCTGGCCGCTGATAAAGTTGTCCAAAAAACAGGAAGAAAAATATTCGCAGTTTTCTCTTGAAATCCATATTTTATCCAAGGTAATTTGGCAACGTTTTAAGGCTCATACGACGTTCTTCCTTCACACGGCAGCATAAGCCACACCCGTGCAAACGATGGATCCGACGAAGTAAATTCATCTCGCGCACCAATCAAAATCCCTCATTCCCGCACGACCTTGAGAATTCGATGGCCTGGTTCGATAGGGCGATGAGAGCCTATGAGATACCGCGGAAAGGCGCAGGACGGCAATTTCCTCGCGTATCTCAGGATCGGCGGTTTGGAAGCGACGCCCATCAGAGAGTTTTCCGAGACCGCGGGAGTGCGCCGTATGAATGAACCCAATTTAACCGCGAATAGCTGCGGCTAGGGACGTGCGGTGGTAAAGACGTGAATCGCCAATTAGACTCACGACCTCTTCCTAACCCCCCCCCCCCCCCCCCCCCCCCCCCNGGGTCTCATACTCGCCGCGACCCATCTCCGTCCTCCTCCAACGCCAATCGGCCGTTCCCAAGTTCAGGGTCTCTCAGAGTAACAGGACGTGCGTCTCGGCGTCTCGCCCGCCTCCAAGTGCATGATGACGCTTCCGTCTGGAGACTTCCTGAGTATGCAACTCGCACTTGCGGGCTGATTATTGAAATTGATAGACAAAGCTATAGACAAATTGAAAAACAACTCAATCAATTAAAATTCACATAGTAAAATAACAACTTAATTTGGGGAAAAGTATTTAACTCTGTGAAAAGTATTTGCTAATATCTCATTAAGGTGTTAGTTTCCAAACCTCCCGTTGGGTGAATCGCTCTCTACGTAAGATTTTGAATAAAAAACATTTGAAGTTATTTTGCAATTTCGACCTTGTCTAGTCGTCCGTTGTCAAACCGGGGTCTCCCAGTTGTATCACTGGAAAAAAAACACGTTGGATCTAGAGTCCAGACTCTTGAAAACATTGACAAGAAAAAATACTCTTGATTCAATCGGATTTTTGGTTGAATCAGTAGGCAATCCGCTTGGATTCAGAGGCTTGGTTCTCGATTCAAGCAAAAATCCGATTGAATCAAGAGTATTTTTTCTTGTCGATGTTTTTAAGAGTCTGGGCTCTAGATACAATGTGTTTTTTTTCCAGTGATTGTTTCTAGTATTAAGACTCGTATTCTGTATGGAAGTTCGATTTCTATGAAAGCGCAAACTTTGGCACTCCATTTGAACCCCAGGTCAACATTTTAACCCAAGGTCGATCATTTTAACCCCAGTTCCTTTCTCGGTATACCCTTTGCAGAATGTTATGGAAGGCGTGGAGCTTGGGACTTTGGGAGCCCTTCGATGGAGAAGTGGTAGCGACTGTGGCGCGGGGAGCTGGAAGTTGAGGCGCGGTTGCGGGCGCTGGTGGATGGTGGATGGTGCGGTGGGTCGGACTGGGATGCCGGCCGGCCAAGGCTCGGATGCTGATGCTGATGCTGTGCGATGCACCTGACTCCATCGCAGCGTTAACGGTATGCAAGACCTTACCAGTGAACTTGTGCCCCACGGCCAGCCACAGCCAGTCACCAGTCCACGATCAAGCTCCGCACCTACCCAGTTGCCCAATCGCTGCCTTTCCACCATCCTCAACTTGCGCTAGCTTCGTACCGCATGGAGAAGAAAAGTTCGGCTCGTGTGAAATTTCAAAGTTTCCCGGTGCAGGTTTCTAGTTTCTAGTCTCAAAACCGAGGTTTCTAGTCTCAAAAACCGAAAGCGACCTTTCGACTATGCTCAACTTGCGCTAGCTTCTTACTACATGGAGAAGAAAAGTTCGACTCATATGAAAGTTCAAAGTTTTCCGGTTTCAGTAACCGAAGTTTCCAGTCTCAAAAACCAAATTCAAGCGGCCTTTTTACTTGCTCAACTTGCGCTAGCCTCTTACTACATGGAGAAGAAAAGTTCGACTCATATGCAAGTTCAAAGTTTTCCGGTTTGAGTAACCGAGATTTTCAGTCTCTCGAACCGAATAAGTGGCCTTTTCACTATGTTCAACTTAGGCTAGCTTCGTACTACATGGATAAAAAAAGTTCGGCTCATATAAAACTTCAAAGTTTTCCGGTGTAAATAACCGAGGTCTACAATCACAAAAACCGAATTCAAGCGGCCTTTTCACTATGCTGAACTTGCGCTAGCCTCTTTCCTCATGGAGAAGAAAAGTTCGGCTCTTACAAAAGTTCAAAGATTTCCGGTTTGGGTAACCGAGGTTTTCAGTCTCAAAAACCGAAAGCGGCCTTTCCACTATGCTCAACTTGCGCTAGCTTCTTACTTCATGGAGAAGAAAAGTTCGGCTCATATGAATCTTCAAAGTTCTCCGGTGCAAGTAACCGAGGTTTCCGGTCACAAAACTGAATTTACTTAAATTCGGTTTCTATGACTGAAAACCTTGGTCACCCATTCGAGTCAAAAAACGGTGGTGTTCAATATGAACCGAGACCCAGTCCCTGTAACCGAAGTATTTTTTTCAGTATAGACCTGTAGTGCGTGGAGACGTCTGTTTGTGAATTCCGAGACCAAAATACACAATATTCGCATCATATCGAGTACTCGCTTAGTTCTGCGACTTTACTTAAATTTCCAGGCGAAAATCTTATTCTACTTCTATTAAGACCGCCATAACCAATAATAGAGGATTTGCACACGCCTGAAATCGATGCATTTCGTGCTCAAGTGGAAACCACTGCGTGACCTGGACAAGAGAATACCCTTCATAAATCGAACAATTATTGCAAGAGATGACGAAATGAACTAATAAAAGCTAAAATACACGTGTTTAAAATGAAATATGCCACCAGATGACGTCATTAGGCGGTGCATTTTCTAAAATTTAAACCTATTTTTATAATATTTCTCGTACTAGGAAAAAAATTATAAAATATACTGCGAAATCAGCTCTTTCAGCTCTCCTAGATGAGACAATAGAAGTATTTTCGTGCAAATTCTCCTTTTCGTGAAATGTGGAGTGTGGAGTGTGGACGCCCTTGCTGGAAGAAAAAGCACATTGGATCTAGAGTCCAGACTCTTGGAAACATCGACAAGATAAAACACTCTTGAACCAATCGGATTTTTGCTTAAATTAAGTACCAAGCCTCTTAATTTAAGCGGATATCCTTTTGATTTAAGCTTAAATCTGATTGAATCAAGAGTATTTTTTCTTGTCAATGTTTTCAAGAGTCTGGACTCTAGATCCAATGTGGTTTTTTTTTCCTCCAGTGCTGACATATGCTCCATTGCCTGCTTTATCAGAATCTGTCACCCCTTCCTCAAGAAAACCCGGTCCCTGTTCGCCGTACACAATCCAGAAAACGGTTCTAACATGGCATGGCATCGTGGTCGGGACGTCGCACGTTCGTTTCGGCCCCGCTCAGTGGAGTAGTGGTGCACTGGCGTACTGGAGCAGAGCGGCGGCGCAGCGGGCCGTCCGTTTCCCGGCAAGGGCCGCCGCGCCGTCGCCGCATCCAGGGTTGGACCCGGGGGACTCCCCCCCCTCCCCCATTACCTGGGGGGCCTGGCTCAGTGGGACACTGTCGATGTCACCGCGAGGTCGCGCGGAAAACGAACGTCGTCGCCTGGGAGCGACCCACAGACACCGCAACGCAACTTTGCGAGTTGCCAGCTCAAACGGCCGTGTGAGATCTACCTCCGGCGATAACTTTGGGGATTGGAAAATACCGGAAAGTTAGAGAAAATCAAGGAATTTTATGATTCAGAGACATAGAGGAAGAAAATAATTAGGGGTTATTGATTCTTTATTATGCATGGAAGGATCTGAACCGAAACAGCCCATACCTGCATTTCACTGGAATTTTTTTTTTTTTTTTTTTTTTCACCTTTCACGCGAAGCACCTTTTTTCAGTGATAACTTAGTCTCTTTTGTTTTGTATATAGAGATGAAATTTTAAGATGATTCCTCGCAGGAAGTAAACAAACACTTAGGTATTGAGCACAGTTGCTAAAAGTATCATTTTATTTTTCAGTGAAAATTGGCCACCAAGAAGTATTTTTTCTTAAATCAAGAATTTTGCCGTTTCATAGAAACTACTTTTTCGCTTAATCCAGGCATTATTTTGCTTGTATCAAGAAAAAATCAGCCTAAATCAAGATAAAACAAAGTCTTGACGGCGAATTCAAGAATTATCATGCTTGAGCCAAGCGCCTTTTTTATCAGTGATAACTTTGTCTCTCTTTCTTTGTATATAGAGATGACATTTTAAGGTGATTCTTCACAGGAAGTAAATAAACATTCAGATATTGACACAGTTGCCAAAAGTATCGTTTCCTTTTTAATTTTTAGATATAGGATATGTTTAATGGTTCATCGCAATGATCTAAAAGCTCAGCAGACTTTGCATACTTAGCAGTATTCTAGCAAAATTTGTTCGATATCGCTGTGTTTGCTTACAGTCGCTCTAGACTTACCATAATCGGTTCGATCAATCCGATACATATTCTCTCGAGTCGCATTATGTCGCCTCTCAAACTTAAGGGTGTATCTCAATTCCTACACGAGCCCTGTTTTTCATATAAATCCATGCCTGCTGGGATCCATGCGGGAATGGACCACTAGACAAGGTACGAATTTAAGCATTCTGATACATATTTTTTAACCAAAATTTCGCGTAAAACACGATGCGCACAACAAAAATTACCGAAATCAACTCCTCACAATGATATTACATGATTCCTGATGCGTGAATTCAAACCACCCGCTCATTAAAACTCAATGCTCTACGTGATTCTCATCGCGCGCTGAACATTATCATGACAGTCTTTGCGATATAAAAATCTGGCAACTTCAATTTTGACGCTTGGGCTCAGCTTTAGCAAATTGCTTATAATTTGAACAACACATGGTGGGTTATGAACAGTGATAGATTGAGAGGCTAGCTGAAACTGTTGTGGTGCGCGATTTGACTCACGTAGAGTTTTGAGTTTCTTGTGAGCGGGCAGTTCAAATTCCTCGTAACCAATGTGAAATAAAAACGTTAATATCTTCGTTAGAAGTTGGTTTCAGTAATTTTCGTTGCGCGAATCGTGTTCCACGTGAAATTCTGGTTAAGAAACATGTATCAGATTGCTTAAATTCGTACCTTGTCTAGTGGTCCATTCGAGGTACGCCCATGTGCGGGGATTTCAACCCTGGCCTCCCCGGCGCGCTGTCCGTGAACCGCGCGTCGAATCACGGCTCTGCCCCCATAATTCAATCATCATAAAAGCTCAGGAGGCACTTGTTGAACGGCCACGATTCCCTAAACGGAGCCGTGTGGCGTCGCTCGGGGCGCGGGGCGGTCGCCTTTGAGTTATGAGCCTTGTCGAGCTCGCCGAAAGATGCAATCTAGATCGTGCCACGGGTTGTCCTTGTTTGTCGCCCCTTGTTTCGCCGTTGCACTCTGCAGCCCGCACCGGGATCCCGACGTCGCGTTGGTCCGTTGAATAGGTCCAAAAAGGCCAGTCTTTAGCGAAATGGAACCTAGTGACTTTTAAAAATAATCCAGGAGATGACAGGGCTGCCCCGGTCAGGGAATACCGGGAAACGTCAGGAAATTTTATAAAGTCAGGAAAAATTGGAAAATGTCAGGGGAAAAGACGAAAATGTTCGGGAAAATTTGTTAAATCATCTTTATTTGCTTGCTAGAATGGGTTTGAGGTTTCAAACAACAAATTTTGCCTGGAATTCATGATCAGTTATGTATTTTTAACCACCTGTCATATCTTCAACTGTCGGAGAATTTCATTTTCTAAATTCTGTGGCAACCCTGGATGATTCTTTCGAGCGAATCTTAAAGCAAAATTTCTCTTGCCGCCCAAAAATTCACCTTCACAAAAAAATATCCGGAGTGCAGTTTGATGTGAATTTTTATTCATTTGTTTTTTTTTTTTTCACTAAGTCGTATTCAAGGAAGTACCTTTTTTATCTAGAAAATAGAACCCAATTCATCTGAACCTCGAACATTTTTCAACTGAAACATGGTGTTTTTACCAGGAAACTGTCGAGTGCTTAAGGCTGAAAATATCACCGATTTTTCCTCTGGCAGAAATTGGCAGAATTTTGGACCAATATTGCGTAGTCTTCTTCCTTTTTTTCTTACCTTTTTTTGTGAAAATGATCTTTGATTTGGACACATCGTAGCATATTTAGCAAATCCAACCTCAGCTTATCCCAATTTTAAAAAAATGTGAGACGCCCCAACGCTTGTTGGCGACAGCGCGGAGATGCAACAATCCGCAATTATTGATGATGCGCTTTGATCCGCACCATAACGTACTGATGTAGCCTCTTAGTCAGTCTGAGTTGGACGTATCTCTGCCAAACGGAACTATGTGCATTATGGCGTGAGCCCTGTTACGCATATATTCTTATGGATCGCAGGGCTCATGTCTTAATGCACATAGTTCCGTTTGGCAGAAATACGTCCAGTTGATCGAGAATTATGAATAACGTCACCAAATAATAGCACCGACCAGTTGTGACGCCAGGACCCAAGGTGTCTTAACTCTCTCCAAAAAAGAACTCTACTTTTGCAAAGCGCTTTTTTGAATAGCAAATTGACCGATGAACGAGAAGAATGAAACCTCCCTTGATCTCGGAGAGGGAAATTAAACAGAAGAAATTCAATTCAATGCAGAAATGCTCTCACGGGTCACAGGTCTGCTCTTCCGCTCTGCCTGCAGCAGCGGGTCGATTCTTGAATCGTTATCGAATTAACTTGATCGATACATCCCCATCTTGGCAATGGTATTTATCGATCAAAGTCATTCGATAATGGTTCAATAATCGACCTATTGGTGCACCACCCGGGTGCAGGTCTGCAGGTTCGTCGCCGCGACGCACAGTGGACCGAGTCAATCATAGAGGTCGATCATGAAATGTTTGGCCACAACTGCAAATTTTGATGTTTGTATCGTCAAATTTCAAACTTTAAGAGGTGCTTCTAGACGCAAATTTTACGAGGAATCCGATGGACCCTCTTTTGGAACCTCAAAATTTTGTGTAAACGTAGTTATAAGCGTTTAAAGTTTCGAAATTTTGTTCGACCTCAGTCAACTAGGGAGGTCGGACATGATATTTTTTACTAAAACTGCAAATTTTGATGTTCATTTTGTCACATTTTAAAGTTCAAGGAGTGCTTTTAGAAGCAAATTTTACGAGGAATCTGATGGAATCACTTTTAGATACTCAGAGTTTTGTACAAACGGAGTTATAAGCGTTTGAAGTTTCCAAATTTTGTTCGACCTCAGTCAACTAGGGAGGTCGGACATGATTTTTTTTTACTAAAGCTGCAGACTTTGATGTTTATTTCGTCACATTTTGAAGTTCAAGGAGTGCTTCTTGCAGCAAATTTGACGAGGAAACCAATGGAACCAATTTTAGAACCCCAGAGTTTTGTATAAACGGAGTTATAAGCGTTTGAAGTTTCCAAATTGTTTCCGATTTCCCCCATTGATTCGCTCCTCTGTGCGCCGGACGGAGATGAGCCACTCATTAGAGACTGGAAACCGATTAATTCGCCAGGAGTTCGCAGTCGCCCGACAAATCGCGAGAGCGCGGCGAGCACTCGCCGGGGTTCGCGCGAGGGACGAAATTGCGTCCACTTATTCAGCGAGTTGCACTTCCGCCGGAAACGCCACGGGAACGGAATCTCTATTAATTGCACCGACAACGAGCATTTTCTAATTGTCCGCTCCGGTGTCGCCGAGTTGACTCTTTATAATGAGGTTCACGCATGCAGCGGGGATTTTCGATACCCTCGAATCGTACACGGAGAAAAAAACTTCGTGCATGGGACCCGAAGTTGAGGTCATATGGATCTCTGAAGTTTTCTGATCACGAATCCGAAAACTTGAGGTCCAGCTGCCGAAGTTCGGGTCAGACATCGAGGCACTTCGGTATGTACCGGAGTACTTCAGATGTGTGACCCGAACCCTTCGGTACATATCGAAGTACTTTAGATGTCTGACCCGAACTTCGGCAGCTGGACCTCAAGTTTTTAGATACTTGATCCGAAAACTTCAGAGATTCATATGACGTCAACTTCGAGTCCCACGCATTTTTTCCGTGTAATCCTGAAAAAATGGAGATGGATTCGATCGACGTGGACCGATCGACACCGATTCACTTGACAAATCATTAAAAAACCGGTGTTGATTCGATCGACATGAATCGATCTTCAAATGAATATGTGAATTGATCGACAAAATTCAATCGATCCATGGCTTTCTTGATCAATTTACGCGTTTTGTGATCGATTCACAGGGTTTGTCTTTCGATTCACGGGTTTGTCTACCAATTCACGTGTAATCGATCAATTCACCTCTTTGTCGATCTATTCGCGCGTTAGTCTTTCGATTCACGGGGTTGTCTATCAATTCACGTGTATATAGATCGATTCACCTCTTTGTCGATCCATTCAAGGGTTTGTCGATCAATTCACGGGGTTGTCTATCGATTCACGGTTGTCAATCGAACGAACGGTTCATATTTTTATTTTCCGATCGATCCTGTCGATCGAATCTATATCGTTTTTCTAAATAATTTGGTGATTGATTCACGTCGATCGATTAAAGTTTTCATGTCGTCAATCGAATCCATACCCTCTGGAAAAATAACTGACACACCATTTTCAGCAACATTTATGCTTTAAGGCATGTTTAAAATTTTCACAATTAGTTTGAAAGAATTGTGTATACTAATTATGATTGTTTGTTTTTGTGTTTCAGCTTGTCGCCAGTTTGGGTATTATTATTTTTAGAGCGCTAGATCATAGATTTGATGATGAAGAAGAAAGAAGGTTGAGCCCTGATCTTGAATCTCTGATTACCAATGTTACCGCTTACGGTGAGTCACACTCTTTGTCTTTTTAATCCTGAAACAATAAACTATGTTTCATTCAGATATTCAAGTAATGTATCTCATAGTCTCATACGCATAACCATTTGGCACGGTGTTCTAACTCTACTTAGCGCCACACCCCAAATTTCCCCAAAAGTGAGACCTCTTGTCCTGAGAATAGAGAATAAAGTTTGATCAAACGTATCCGGAGAAATTGATTTAGCCTTGAAATCTGGCGCTCCTTGTTTCTTGCCAATTTTCCAACTGCCCTATCAAAAATTTTAACGACTCCCAAAATAAAGGTGTATAAAAAGGGTCCAAAAATGATATTTGTCGGGCAAATAGCACCTAAAATTCTGTTAAGAAGCTAACGCACTAGTTGGTGGTGGTCTAGCGACACAATCAACGTAAAATGGAGACTTTGCACACAAAAATTGTATCGCTTCATCTGAAAGTGCCTAATGAGCTGAGTTTGCAGTATTTTTCGTAATTTTTTTCTGACATAGGTAATTGGAGGAAAATATATTTAATAGTGAGAAAATGTGTCGCTTTATGATGTCATCTGGCGGCATTATTCTTTTAGAAGCATGGATTTTAGCAGATTAGGTTATTTTGTCATATTTTCTGCAATAATTGTCCAATTTAGAAACCGAAGATATCCCCGTGCTCAGTTTCCCCAATGGTATCATTTTAAAGATGAAATTCACAAAATTTCAGAAATGCAAATTCTTCTGCAAATTCTTCTGCAAATCCTCTATTTCCTTTGCACTGCTCTTACAGCTCTTAAAAGAATTTCGCTACTTATCTGGATTTCCACTTAAATTTCGGACCGATGGAATCATGAAAATTTACGTGACGCCCACGAAGAATGCAAGTGTACAAACGTTCTATTTCCCCACATTCTGAAGGCTCTGCACCAGTAATGAACGCGTTTGAGGCTTGGTCGTCATGCTATTTTCATGGAAAGATTGCCACTCATTGATCGGGTTCTTGCTCTTTCGCTCCCGGATCCGCGAGTGACCTAGGTCGTAGTCAAAAAGCCGTAACTGCATGTGCACTTGAGCTCCATACTGCATGAAGACAAGTCTGCAACAGGGTTGCACTCGGAATGCAGTTACGCTTTTTTGCCGGCGGGGCGATGGATTGAGAGGTCAAATCTTACGGATAGAATCGCAGGTCAAGCGTGAAAACTTGAATCAGTTAGTTGGTCGGCAATAATCGACCGAACGGCCGAGCAATTGAGCGCTCTTGTCAAATGGGGCTACTGTAAAACGTTTGCCAGAGTGAGCTTGAAATTTTTTCTCTCACAAAACTATCGAAAACTCAGTCGTCTAAATTTTACTCTTCACGTCACAATTTACGCACTTTTAGCCATCGCATTAAAAAGTATAGCACTTTATCTTTAATGTAAGATTAGCTCTTGGCATCTTGACAATAGCTTGCGCCTGCACCAAGGATCCGCCTATGGGTTAACTTTAGATAATTGTTAGATGAGTGAATTTTAGACTTTACCATGCTGCGCTCATCCAAAAAGCTCTCCTGATAGCCTGTCGAATTTTGAGGATACATTCAAGTCGATGAAGATGAATCTCTCTTTTTAATATTTATTGAGGTTATCTTTGTTTTATGCACAAAAGTCACCTAAGTCACCAAAGTCTTTTAAGTCACCTTGATGCTGTGATCATAAGGTTATTCCTTAAGCTGGATAAAATGTAAATTTAGGACAGCTCGAACCGCTGAATTTACATTTTTTCTATTAAATTGTTCAATGTGGCAACGATGCAATCAAGTCGCCGACGTCTGCGACATCCCGCAAATCCATCGATGTATCGATTTCCGATTATTCAGTCTACTTAGATAGGGATCTTTGCATCGATTTGACCCTGACCGTACCGTTTTACGGTGGCCTCTCAATTACGCCCGACCTCCTACAGGTCATTAATCTCTTTGTTATGAAGCGCCGGGCGTTAAATGAGGGAGGATTATCAGAGGTAGTCGAGGTCATTGTGTCGGTGCATCGGGGTAATTTCGGTGCAGCACTGCACCGACCTATTTTTGAGAGCTATCCGCGATCTTTGATGGTATACGGGTCAATCGGTCAGGATGTTCGTTCGGCACCGAGATGAGAAACCGGCGAATTCGGAAAAACGATGAGCTCAGCGTTTTAAGAAGAGTTTAGTTCGTGTTTTTAAATGGTGTTATATCTGCCGTGCTAAGGAAGAACGCCGTATGAACTTTCGAGAAATGCCAAATTTCCCTCGATATAATGCTTATTTTTGAGGCAAGTTATGAATATTTTTCCCTGAAATTTTCAGGAACTTTAGGTGAAATTGCGAACAAAATTATGTGAAAAATTGAAAGAAATATATTTATATGTTTACCAGGAAATTCGTGTTTTATCAAAAGATATTTGGCAACGCCCGAAGATTTATACGGCGTTTTTCCTTAGCACGACTGACTGATATGTACAGCCAACTGAAGATTGTGACGCGGCGTGTACAATAAGATGAGAAATTAGAAGACGATCGCGAAAAAACAGTGAGTTCGTTGCCCTCGGAGGTTGGGTTTAATTGACGTGTCATACTCATCGATCTTTCAACGGTCGCTCATGTCCGATTATCTTGAGTATTGAAGTTTTTTCGATGGACATAATCAAGTGCGTCAAGCGATTCATCTGTGGAGGCTAAGCGCAATCAATAATTTCGGGGGCGTCGGAAAAGTGACTGCGTAAAGCAAGCGTCAAGCGTACAAGAGTCTGAGCTCATTTTTGAGATAAGTGTGAGAGTGAACGGGAGAAGGGGGAAAAATGTATACGCCAGGCTATTTTTTCAAGAGAAATTTTAGTTTTAAAGAAAAAAACTGGTCATTCAAGCACATCCTATCATGTGGAGACAGGTATAATGTGCATACATATTAAGAGACTTAAACGCGCTGTCAGAGAAGTAAGCAGTGTCTCATACTGCCGTGCTATGGAAAAACGCCGTATGAGCCTTCAGGCGTTGTCAAATTTCCTTCAATAAATCACGAATTTCCGTGAAAATTTGTAAACGTCGCGATTTATGATGATCAAAAGGAGGCATTTTTACATTTTGAAGGGCAACACTCAACAGTCGCACTGACATCCCATTTTGACCGTGGAAACGGAGCTTAAATCTGACAATACGATCGGAGGCGAAAGGTAAACACAGAGAAGGACTTTCGAAGCCCCGGCAAAAGTAGGCCTTTAAAAGTTTCCTCTCGTTACAGTCTATCAAGCGACACGACGAAGAGAGTCCGTTGAATGTTGAATGTTGAATGTTGAATGCTGAATGCTGGCGCTCTCTCGGTGCATCGATTCCCGTTTGCTGGAGCCGGAGAACACAAACGAATTTATTCACAAACGAAGACTTGCATACCGGATCCACGACTCAACAGCGTTGTCGCCTTAATGCTGTTGGTCTTTGGGTCATGAAATTTGCGGGCTCAACACTGGAAAAAAAAACACATTGGATCTAGAGTCCAGACTCTTGAAAACATTGAGGAGAATAAATACTCTTGATTCAATCGGATTTTTGCTTGAATCAAAACGAAATCCGCTTAAATCAAGAGGCCTCGTTCTTGATTTAAGCTAGATTCTGATTGAATCAAGAGTACTTTTTCTTGTCGATGTTTTTAAGAGTCTGCACTGTAGATCCAATGTGTTTTTTTTCCAGTGAAGTTTTTCAGCCAATAAGAGGACAGATTATCAACAGAGCGAACGGTTTAACCTAAATCAGCCTAACCTTATTTCAAATTGCCTAACTTCCTCTCGTGTTTCATTTATTTAGTAGAGAATCAAGCGATAACGCTTCGCAACTTACTCTGAATTTTTCGGATATTATGAAGAATAAACTTACAAAGCTTCAAGTCAGAATTCAATGGGCCTGTAGCAAACATTAGTTAGAGCAAAAACAAATCTAAAAAAAATGGCTCAAAAATCTTGATGGATTTTTGCAAAAACGGTGCATTGTAGAAAGTTGGTTTAATGATGACTTTTGATCAGCATTTTGAGAGGAATGAACGCAGTAAAAAAATTAAGAATTGATCATGGTGCATTTTCCTATAAGGGGTGTGCGGGGTCCTTTCAAGGAATTGTGCCGTTTATCTTTTTGTTTAAAAAAAATGAAAGAAGAGAAGAGATTCGGTAAGGTGAGATGCAGTTTGGTTAATCCTAGTTAATTACATGCATTTGTATTTCTCAGAGTCGGTAAGTTTCTGCACTGCCTCATTCTTTACCGGACGCTAAATACCCAGAGCTTTGACACCCCGCGTCGGATCTTGGTCTGTTCTGGAGATTCCAGACGTCTAAACGGACGTTGCAGACCTCATCCGTCTTCCCGGCCGACAGTCCGTCTGCCCAGTGTCTTATCGAGAGCGCCATCTTCTGTCTCCGGCTCGCATTTAAACCGCCCTCCCACCAATGAAAGACCGTATCTCCATTTAAACGTGAGACATGGAGAGCACCGAGTTATACCGAAGTTAGGGCTCATCTCGAATTGCGACTATGAACTTCCGTCGGAGGAGCGTCGAAATAAGGCCCGGGCAACCGCCTATCACACGTCTGACATCAGCTTGGTTTCTTAACTATCTATGCTAATTCCGCGACGGATCTTTTTTCGGCTGAAATTTTTGACGAAACCTCCGCTTCTACCCGCTCGAACGAGGCGTTCACGCCACGCTGCGTGACGGAGCGAGAAAATTCTCTGCAAGCCGTCTGATGAGTTATAACGTCGTTCCTCTGACGAATGGGCGTATCTCTTTTCCCGGATGAACCCCCGGAAGCATGGAACTATACCGAGAACAGGGCCCACGTGGGAATCGAGGTACGCTTTTACGTCGGAGGAGTGATGATATGTTTGACGGTAAATCCGGGTTCACACCGATGCGCAGGCTTGGATGAAATTTTGAGAGGCGGATTTTGAAACTCGAGGTTTTCTGAACTTTGACAAGAATCAAAAACTTCTCCATTAAGCTTATTTGAAGCAGTGAGAACGAAGACGCACCAACTCGGTAACTCGAAAATGCTCAATTTCCATTAAAAACAGTTTATTTATATAAAAGTCATCGAAGTTAGCGCGTCCGTTCCAACTTGGACCTTTATAGTGTCCATAAGTACTTGTCTTTCAGCAGCAAAAATCTTTTTCTTTGACTATCTTCTTCACCTACTGTGCAGTTTTGTGTGTGTCTTGATTATTTTCATTTATTCGAGTTGGTGTGTTTTCGTTCTCACTGATTCATTTTCTTTCACATACGATATGAATAAAGACGATTTGATTTTACATAATAATGTTTGGCGTTCATTCATACTATTTTGATGGAATAGAAACTAATATGAACTTTCCATCATCGTTTTATTTGTTTTTTGAGTAAATCGAGTCGTCACTTATGTGTTAATAGCTTATCGCAATGATTTACAAGCGTAATGAACTTTGCTTACATTTCTTACCCCGCGTTAAAGTCTCTTCGTATGTACGCTAGCACCTATACTGTTGTCCGCTGTATGGAGTTGAAGCTATAATTCATCGATTTTTAGTCATCGGAATATTCTGTTCAAGATAATCATTGGCAATATTACAAAGAATGCAAAACTCGCTCGAAAAAATGTCTCGCTCGGACGCTATTTGGCCTACATTTTGCATTTCGGAAATACAATATTTTACTCACAATCAGTTCAGGAACAAACTTTGTACCATTATTATTCTTATGTCTTCTTCTTCTGTTGTTCTTCTTCTCTCTAGTGTTCTTATGGTTGAACCAGAAATAAAGGTTCCAAATTGCAAAATTAAGTCCATTTGGTCCATCCCCTCAAAACTTCACTTCTGCACTTACTTACCGTTCTTTCCGGTAACGCGACAGAGCTTAATAATCGAGTAGCATTATCAAGCTTATCACCCGAGGAGCTTTCAAACGAAATGGTCGCGCGGGCGTGTGACTAAGAGAACGACGCCGGACGCGTCGCGACGCTAGGGATCGAGGATTCCAATGATACCGACGTGTGCGGGGGAGAGGGGGGTGGCCAGGACTCAGGGGGAGAGAGGGCAGGTATTGGCCATTAAACGGCGCTAAAGACCACTAGCGCTTACCGTCCGTCGCGTCGCGTCGCGTCCATCACGTCAAGTGACCCGACCGAGTGGCATCGCTTTCTATCACTGCGAGACGACGCACGGTGGATCGAGTCAATGGGTCACTAAACCATGAACGGATTTTGACTTGCGAATATAGTTTTCTGAAGGAAAATGACGCGTAGAACACGATGCGCGCACATTAAAAACGCGAACAAGTTACTCAATAACCGAGAAATGCGCAGTTCAAATCGCTCAACTTATACGCAAATTTAAAACGCCCCGGTTTCGCGCCGCGCCGAATGATGTCATCCGGCACCAATCAGAAGCGGGCACGGGTTTCCACGACTTCCGTCAAATGTCTATCTACTCTTCGTATATGAAAACAATACTAAAGTCGAAATTATATCTTTTGAATTCAAGACTTGAATCTCATTCATATGTTAGCTGTATAATAAACGAGCAACAATTCCACTTTGAAACACGTTTTATTTTAACAAACATCAGAGGAAAATGAGAGAAGATTGCGATATGACTACCGCAGTGCGTCAACACCGTCAGTTTCCCGCCATTCAGGTGCGTTTGAAATGTCTTGCAGTTTTTAGATTTTTCAAAAGCTGGTTTCTCCGCGATTTCGGCTCCATAAAAATGCGGAAAAATCACCACGTTATCTACTCACATTTTACTTTCAGAATATTAAATATAATAAACAAGGTTTAGTGACCCATTAGAGAGGTCGGAAATGAAATTTTTGACTAAAACTGCAAATTTTGATGTTTAAATCGTCACATTATAAATTGTGAGGGGTGTTTCCAGAAGAAAATTTTTCGAGGAAACCAATGAAACCAATTTCCGAATCTCAAAGTTTTGTATAAACGGAGTTATAAGCGTTTAAAGTTTCCAATTTTTTGTCTGACCTCTCTTATTGACTCGATCCACCGTGCGACGAGACGCTGGTTATGCGATTTGTTGGGACACCTGACACAGCGTCGTTCATAATTCCTACCATCCGCAGTGGGCAATCCAAACAGTCACTCCTTGAACTTCGCCGTACGCTAAAATTTTTCTATAGTAGAGTTTTGGCGTTTATAAATGGATGCAACATCGATTGCTCCTGCAACCTTACTCGTTGCTCGGTTTCCTGAATTACTCTAAAAATGTGGCTCCTTAAATAGTTTGAATGGCGCTGAACCCACGAGGGGTCCGCTTGGGTTCAGCCGCGTAGCATCAAGGGGCTTAGCCCTCTAGTCTATTTATAAATTTGAAAATTATTAGTTTTACCGAACTTAAAAGTTTAATGAAATACAAATAACCGCCAATAAATCATACAAAATATACATTTTACTCTATAAAAGTTAACGAATTCACTACCTCATCACTTAAATCAATAAAATTTAATGAATTCATCACCTCATGACTTAAATCAATCACCAAAGTTTACCATAGCAAAGGAGAATATATCCGTAGAGTGAAATAAACTCAATATTAAGCCCCTAAGGATAAAAATATTTCATTAGTCCCAGCAAGGGCCAATAATTCCGAACACCCGTGACTAAAACGAACCACGAAAAGTGCCTTCAATTTTTTGGCAACTTCACGCGTTACCGATAAGCTGGTTTAGTCGTATCCTTTCGTCCTGGTCGAAAAGAGTTCATTAGTTCCTGCAAGGGCATCGAACCTGACTACATCTGGTACATATGCAATTATGATCCTCTTGTAATACCGCTCTCATAAACATCCTTACCTAATCCTGCCGTTGAGATTTCAAATGGCACACGACCTTCCATCATCAGTCGTCGCACAGTGGATCTAGCCAATGGAGATGTTGCATGTGTGAGGAATTTGCGATTGGACTATTGATTCTCATGTGAAAGTTCGCGAGAAACACGATAATGCCACTGGTTTTCTCCGAAATCAACTCTCAAGCTCAAAAAAGCTCTCAAGTTGAGGCCAAAATGGAGGGGATATCCCGCGCTATCCTAAGAGTCCATTTCTACATCAAGACAAACTCTCCATGCAAAGATAGGGAGCACATTAGCAGTGATGCCGTGTTATCAGTTGTGGAGTCCCCAAATAAAGTGGCAGCCCTGTCAATGTATTTGCTCCCTATCTTTGCATGGAGAGTTTGTCTTGATATAGCGGTGGACTCTCATGATAGCGTGGGATATCCCCTCCATTTTGGCCTCAACTTGAGAGCTTTTTTTGAGCTTGGGAGTTGATTTCAGAGAAAACCAGTGGCACCATCGTATTTCTCGCGAACTTTTACATAAGAATCAATAGTCAAATCGCAAATCCCTCACACATGCAACATCTCCATTAGATAGATCGGACAGGGAATTATTTACTAAAACTGCGAGTTTTAATGTTTATTCCGTCACATTTCAAACTTTAAGGGGTGCATCCAGTAGAAAATATGACGAGGAAACCAATGAAACCACTTGAAGAACCTCAAAGTTTTGCATAAAAGGAGTTGTACACACTGGAAAAGAAACCACATTGGATCTAGAGTCCAGACTCTTGAAAACATTGACAAGAAAAAATACTCTTGATTCGATCAGATGTTTGCTTAAATCAAAAGAAAATCCGCTCAAATTAAGAGGCTTGGTTCTTGATTTTAGCAAAAATCCGATTGAATCAAGAGTAGTTTTTCTTGTCGATGTTTTCAAGACTCTGGACTCTAGATCCAATGTGTTTTTTTTCCAGTGTAAGCATTTAAATTTTCCAAATTTTGCCCAAGCTCTACCGTTGACTCGATTCACTGTGCGTCGGCGAGAAGCTAAGAACCCACACGTCGGAGTCACCCCATAGATCGCCGGCACAGCACCCTGATTGGTGGTCGGCGCCGTCGATAAGTATAACGTCTAAACCCCCTCATAACCTCTCTCTCAACCGGTCACCAACCGGGTGGACGTTCCGTCTGTCGCGTCGCCTCCGTACACTATCCACGAAATTATGCAAATCCGGTCTCAAATGAAATTAGTACGGTGCCATTACTCCCGCGCTAAGGAGAAACCTCGTACGAACATCCAAATGATGCCAAATTTCTCCAAATAAAATCTTTATTTTTAAGAAAAGCTTTCAATATATCCCCCTGAATTTTACAGATACGCTAGAATAAGTTGCGAGTAAAATTCTTCCAATAAGTAAAGAGAAAAAATTCGCGAGTTTTCCGAAAATGTTTGCATTTTACGGGAGGAGATTTGGCAAAATCGGAATACACATACGATGTTTTTCTTTAGCAGGGCAGATTACGCCGCTAATGCTGCTAATGGAGGCCGCGGCTGGGGCAAATCTTTATTTAAAATCAATAAATTGTACCATTAAGAACTGCAGCGAGTGCCATTTCGGAGTGGCAAAATAATAATCGCATCTTTGACTCCGGCTCCGGCGGGCGGGGGAGGGGAGAGGGTGAGGTCCCAGACACTTCCTGATACATATGTCGCCTGTGCAATTACTTATTCCTTATTCTCTCCATAAATAACGTTTTCTTTCGCCGATCGCACCCCGAGGCTCCGGTGTGCGGAGCCAAACGCTGCTATGCCTTGAAAGACTGTAAGTAATTACTGTGATCGACCAAAGCGTAAAAACTTCTTAACGCATTCTTTGACTTTTGAGGAGTCTATAAATAGAAAGATCCCAGCTTAATGATTTCTCGATCGAAGTCGTTACTTAAATAGCCTCAAATCGTCGAAAATATCTCCCTTTTAAAAGGGATTAGGTCCGAAAATAATAAATCATTGATGGATTAAGTAAATAAATTACAAAGTAATTGAAAAAAAATTGATGCTCACTACCCTCAAAATAACGTTTTTACAATTAAGTGGAGTTGGTATTTTTCCGTGCTGGACAGTTTTTGAAGCTAGACACTCAGCGGAGAATTTTCAGTTATCTGAAATTTTTTAAATTTCATGTTTAAAATGAAACTCCTGACAATGAGAGAAGTGAGCACGAGAGGATATCCTTGGTTTCTTAATTAAACAGTAATTGGAGGAAATACGTCAAAATAACCTTAATCGCTAAAACACATGCGCACAGCATTGCGGGAACCGCAAAGAGAGTCAAAACGCCTTCAGTTTTTTGCGTATGCAATATGGACATCTACAGAGCACGAATATTTGTATCAAGGCGCCTTACATCGACGCGTCTCTGCGTCCACCGAAAAATAGCATTGCAGCTTGTGTGCTTCGAGTTGAAACGCCTTCAGCTTTTGGTGTATGCAATACGGATATCCATCGAGCACGAATAGTTGTATCAAGGCGCCTTACATCGACGCGTCTCCGCGTCCACCGAAAAATAGAATTGCAGTTCGTGTGCTTAGAGTCAAAGCGCCTTCAGCTTTTGGTGTATGCAATACGGACATCCATCGAGCACGAATAGTCGTATCAAGGCGCCTGGCATCGACGCGTCTCCGCGTCCACCGAAAAATAGAATTGCAGCTTGTGTGCTTCCAGTCGAAACGCCTTCAGCTTTTGGTGTATGCAATACGGACATCCACAGAGCACGAATAGTTGTATCAAGGCGCCTTACATCGACGCGTCTCTGCGTCCACCGAAAAATAGCATTGCAGCTTGTGTGCTTCGAGTCGAAACGCCTTCAGCTTTTGGTGTATGCAATACGGACATCCATCGAGCACGAATAGTTGTATCAAGGCGCCTGACATCGACGCGTTTCCGCGTCCACCGAAAAATAGAATTTCAGTTTGTGTGTTTGGAGTCGAAGCGCCTTCAAATCCCTCACACATGCAACATCTTTATTGTCGGAGGAAATATAGCAAAATAACCTAATCTCCGAAAATACACGTGGTCAACCAGGAAATTCCGCCAAATGACGACACAAGGTGGCATATTCTCTCACTTTTAAAGCTGCCGCTCCACAATTTCTCATTTCAGAAAACAATTATAAAAAAAGACTGCGAACTCAGCTCATTAATAAAATAACAACTTAATTTGGGGGAAAGGCTACAAAAGTGGGGCAAATAAAAAAAAAAACCCAGAACAGTTGGTAATAGCTGCAATTCCATTATCAACCGTAAACAAAAATTAAATGGAAATGAGTCGCATATTCGCTGTTTTTGCGAGACCGAGCATCATTAAGCACTCTTACAGGGTGTCTACAAGTCCGGAAAGTCCAGAAATAGTACTGATTTTTCAAGGGCGATCCAGAAGTACTGAAAAAGTGCGGAAATATCGCAAGAAGGTCCGGGACTCTTTCCTTTTTTTTGTCATCTTTGTAGCAATTTAAGCGGGAAATTCAAATTTGTGAAATTTTTGAATTTCGGTGGTACTGAAAAAGTACTGTGAAAGTACTGATTTTCGGCCAGCCTGTTTTAGGAGACACCCTATCTTAGATGCAGCACTAAAATTTTCGTGTGCAAATTCTTCAATGACGTCATTGTCGTCGCAGTCGGCGGATCCAAGCGATTCACCACACGGAGGGAAATCGCGGAACGGTTAAATCGGCGAGAGTGTCCGCGAATTCCAGATCCTCCTCCCGAGAGGGGGGGGGGATCGAGCGCGTGGGAGGCCGCGGAATCTCTCGTAAATCACGAAATTATGCCCCCGCGACACATGGCGCTCCGACGCGCGACGTTTCGCGTGCCAAACGAGAGTGCGACGCCTGGGCCGGGCGTGCATCAGACCGATACCGCAGGTGCCAAATGGTAATTAATCAAAGTCTCGGGATCGCACGTTCGTGAGTTCGGAATTCGATTCGAACGAGCGAAAGGAATGCCAAGTTCACATATGCGGTTCTAACCCTCTGATACGTCTTTTGAAAAGCATTTCTATACACGACACACTGGAAAAAAAAAACACATTGGATCTAGAGTCCAGACTCTTAAAATCATCGACAAGAAAAAATACTCTTGATTCAATCAGAAAATTAAGAACCAAGCCTCTTAATTTGAGCGGGTTTCCTTTTGATTTAAGCTTAAATCTAATTGAACCAAGAGTCCTTTTTCTTGTCCATGTTTTCAAGAGTCTGGACTCTAGATCCAATGTGTTTTTTTTCCAGTGCATCTTCTAGTCGTAAGAAATTCGATAAGTTTTCCGTCCAAAAACTGTAAAGAGTCAGGAAAGTGTAGGGAACTTCGAAAATGTTAATTTGTCATTTCGAATAAAGTATTTAGGTTTTTTGGGTAGATCTGGCAACGGCGGCTGCACCCGGCTTTCGGGGCCGCACTCGCGGAATCGGACCCCTGTCGTCGCGACGCGACTTGGAGCTGGAGTCGCGGCTTTTTGGCGCCAGTCCACTCTCGCTCGGCCAAGGAGCGGACGCGTAGTAAAAGTAATGTTTACTCTCGATGGTGTGTTAACGATCCGAAACGACCGCACTGTCATCTGTAATATTTGCTTTTTAGAGCAAGTTCCTTGCCTCCGTTGGTATGTGCGCCGAGGGTGGGTCTGGTTACTACTCCACTCCGTTCTGATCGCGTCATACTGTAAAAATCTTGGAGTGAAATCCAGAGTGCATTTCACTCAAGGATGTAGCAATTACGTTCGGCTGAAGCCTCAATGTGCATCCTGTGTACCCTGGCCTCATTGGTGGATCCAGCAAATTGGCAACATTGTCTTTTCTCCTTATAAACCTATGGAAATGTATCGATTCTTGGAAGGGCCGGGTCCTCTCTCAAGAATCGATTATTTAGCATAGGTTGAATTGGAGGAAATCCGGTGTTGCCAAATTGCTGGATCCGTCTGTGCCTGGTCTACGGGAAGGATTTATATCTCCCACCTCCCCCCCCCCTCCAACGGGGAAAAAGCTGCAGTACCTTCGCCTATTAGTGATATGTAAATAATGTGCTTTAATAATATTTCCGAACTATTGAAAACTGTTGACTTCGATCATTTTTGTATATTTCCTTCTCAATTTTTTTTTCTTGAGGTATCATTTTGACTTAAAGTTTCGTTTCTCGTCGACAAAATTTGGTTTGTTTAGACAATTCGTGCGGATTTAACTTGAGGTCAGGTTTTTGAGTCAAAGAAACGTTGTTTTACTATCGTTCTTTTAAACCTAAACTTGACGATAGTAGAACAACGTTTCTTTAATTTAAAAAAAAAAAAAAAAAAAAAAAAAAAAAAACAACAACTGACGTTAAGTTACATACATATGTCCGCACGGATTCAACTCTAAAAATCAACAAGAAACGACCGCTTCAAGTCGAAGTAATGTCTCAAGAAAATTTTTCTTCAGTTTGGTTCATTTCTGAACTGAATGATTCATTTAAGGCTCATCTCAGACGGGTCCATCACAATTCTGCTCGTCGTTCGACAAGTTTTCCCATCACGACCAGGAGTCACACGTGAAGGACAACAGCGATGTGGAGTAGAAAGCTGTATCATCCTCCGAAGCACTCTGCGGTCAAACGTTAATGAATTACGTGGAAAATGACGTCGTTTTGCTCCTTCAACTTGGTGGTGGTTTGAGGATTATTTCTCGAACCATACCTGGAGCTCATATTAAAAGTCCACGTACGTCGTGATGTTTTCTGTGTGTTTTTGCGGTTGCGAATCCATCATCTTTGTCACCGTATGCTTTCCAGCGGAAGCTTTTCGAGTATGTGCGCCTCGCATACATATTATGTGGTGGACGGGTATTGCGCATGCGCAGCGTCGCCGAGACGGTGAGTGATGCGTCGGAGTTGACTCGCATAACATAGAAAAACGAAAGTGGACGCGCCGGAATTCGCGGGTGGCCAATGCCAAAAACCGGGCGCGGGTCATGTCGTGAGTTCATATTGATTCATTTCGGGGCCATTGAGGATGCAGTCTTTAGCGCCGGAGGAGGCCCGTGCAGCGGGCTGATTATTGGAATTCATGGATAAAGCGATAGACAAAAAATACGAAGGGAAAATGACCGATCCTATTGGTTGAAACGGGTGGTTCTCACAGACTCAGGGGAAAATGATCAACTTTGAAACAAAAAGTTCTTGAAGTATTATTTTGACTCAAAGCGTTGTTTCTTATCTACAACATTTGGTTTTTTGGAGTTTAATATGAGCGAATCTAACTTAAAGTCAGATTCTTTGAGTTTAAGGAACGTTTTTTTGTTTGTTATCGTTTAGTTTAAGTTCAAAAAAACGATAGCAAAATAACGTTTCTTCAACTTGAAAAACTGCTTTTAAGTTGAATTCGTACGGATTCCGGATAATGAGAACTAACCTTTAGTTCAGACATCTCTGCCTTAATGGTTAAATCGTCTTCAGTTCCAATAACAACTTCGGGATCTAAATGCGTGTAGTATCGTTAATAAATAGAAAATATGATTTAGTACTTAATCAGTACTATAAGGGTTATTCTACCCAATCTATTTTCAAAAACAAGAGGCCAAAATGAAGTGATTCAATTTTATTTCACAATTTGTGATCATTTTTAACTATCTACCTCAACCGAACCGCTTCTTTTTATAGCGTTCCCGATCGAGCAGGTGCCTTTATAATTATAATTTCGTCAAACAGCACCGATACCCGTTTATTATCGCGGGTTTATGACCAATTTTAATCTGTAGATCGGCTTTTTGGCACCTCTATTCCGCGGCGCGGCGGTTGCCGTGAAAATCTAGAGGATTCCATCCGCTCGGAAGATCCATTTGGTCGTAAACACCAAACATTCCTTATTACCGATTCGATTCTTCCGAGATTTGATATATCTTATTTATTGCCCATTCCGGCGCTTCGGTGGAAATTGTATAATTGGGTGTTGGCTTCTATCGCCGGTCAGCCTTTTCATGAGTATTGGTAGCGATTTTGCAGCGCCGTCAGATCATTCTACCGTGTAATGGAAAAACCGGTGTCTCCCGGACGAAAAAACATAACTACTTTTCAATGTTACCAAATTTTTCCTCGAAAAATTGAATTTTTACATGGAGAAACTTGGATATTTTTAACTGAAAATTTCACTGACTTTTCTTACGATCTCATGCAAAAATCAGACAAATTTTGGACAAAAATGGCAATGGTACATTCCCGTAAAAATTTGAATTGTTTAAGTCAATTTTGCAACCTTGGAATAGAATTGCGTTCCTTTGTGCGGGAAAATACGGAATGTCGCACGAGTATGCCGAAATAACTCGGTATTTTTCCGCGAATTAGTCGAATCCATAAATTAGACTGCAAATAAAGTGCTCTGATGAAACTAATGAGCATGTTTTCCTTACAAGTTGTATCTTTTTAGAAGAAATCGTGCAGTATCCGAATGTTCTTACGGGGTTTTTTTTCCCTAGCACGGCAGCACGACTTTCGAATTGGTGTTAAAAAATTTCTTTGCCAACATTTTTACTATCATTTTGCGTCCTCGGTAAAAAGTATTGGTATCATCGAGAATTTTTTTTTTATTTTTCTTCGTAATTTTTTTTTTTCTTGTCGCAAAAGGTGATGTTACTATTTTATATGCCTGCAGAGTTAAAGTTTGACTGTCCCACTTATGCAAATGCAGATCGATCAGATCTGATTTATTTACTCATGGTTCCATGTAACTCGGCGAAAGTGCAATGAGCTGATATAATTTACGATTGCATATGTGGTCAGGATGGCCGAGTGGTCTAAGGCGCCAGACTCAAGGTTAACCTTGTCTGTTCATGACAGATCCGAGCGTTCTGGTCCTCTCTGAGGGCGTGGGTTCAAATCCCACTTCTGACACATATTTTTTTATCCCAAGTATTTTTAAGTTTTAAATTGATCTATAATAATTTTTGGATGCGGATGAAATCACGCCAGACCTT
>NW_017547254.1:2770047-2801089 GCF_001854935.1 Bemisia tabaci
GGGTGGTTCAGTCTCATTCATGTCTGGTTTGTTGCTTTTGCATGCGCAAAGGACCGTGGTGATGGTGGATTGTGACCGACACAAACCGCAAATTTGACGTCCCCCAACGCTGGATCCAGAAGTAGAGAAGAGACATTTCCGAGACAAAGAGAATAAAACATTTTAAAGAAACATAATAATGAACGAACCAAAAAATAGTAAAAAAAATGTTGTAGGTAATAGAATGAAGTCATATAATAAAAAATTGGAAAATGGAAAATATTAAGAGTTACATCCCATATTTAAAAAAACAACATGAAAAAATGTAAATAATAAAATACAAACTATGAAATTTAGTAAATCAAAATAAGATAAATATTTAAATAAAGTAAGTACCGAGTAATCAAATTAAATGAAACGAAATGATTAAAATACAAAAATAAATAATGGAAGAATAACATTAAATAATAAAATAAAGCATCAAGAGCAAAAAGAAATCTTAAAGAGTAAAATGAAATGTAAGTATCTCTCTTGAATTAAAGAATTGAATGAAACGCGAGGCATTTAGCGACCCGATGCGAGCGTGTACTTTTTGTGCTCCTCGTGAATAGACATCCGTATCAGTGGCATGGCGTGCTTTGCGATTTATCGATTGATCTGTCATTTAAACCTACGGAGAATTATCGATGGACAGGGTGTTTGCAACGAACGCCTTAATAATCGATTCTTTACCATAGCTTCAAACGAGTAAATATCGATAATCGATCATTCACGCCTCGCCCCTGATCCGTCAGGCGCAGTAACGTCAGCCCCAACACAAATCTACATCCTAAATTGATGTGCATAGCATTACCGACGATCTTTGTCGCTCGTCTTGTACATCTATTTTTTTTTCAATCGAAATTTTTTATGAATATATTATTATTGAGTAGCCTCAAAGTATCGACAAACAATCTAATGCTAGAGCATATGTGCCCACAGAGACAACCCATTACCATAGATGATCAGCACTCCACCGTCACGCAAGCTCTGGCTTCTTTGAATCCAGCCGAAGGGTTGACTGGAAGGCGCGAAAGTCGTAGAATTAAATAAAAAAAATCCAATAGCGCCACGAATCCAGGCCCGAATTGGATCTTAATTGGGCCTGACCCATCAAAGACGGCCATGATTGCCACATTAGCCGATTCTTCGATCATAGATCGTGCTTTATAACCACATTATTGTATAAGAGAAAACTGGCAACATTGGTGGAAGCCTAGTTGGGAGCAAGCATCAACCCAATTATACCTACCTTGAGCGCCCACCTGTCTGATGCCGTCCTGATGGCCGCGTCGGGATGTCTACCCTGCCACGTTCGGCAAAAACCACGTATCAGTAGCGGAGCGTGAATCATCTGCTCTCGATATTTTGCAATTTGAACCTATGGTGAAGAATCGATTATGTAAACATACCCTGATAATCGATCCCTTTCCATGGGTTTAAATGGCAGATCAATCGATTTATCGCACAGCAAAACTGCGTGTCTACGGAGGCTTTTAAGTTGAGTTACGTGGTTGTGACTTGTTAGTTGGAAGCCGAATAGGACGGACCGAGCGTCGACAATTAAACGCACGCGAATTCGGATCCGATTTTAATTGTCCTTTCGATCCATGAATCGATTTCACGATTTCCCCTCGGCCTGTGATCCGCCAAATCCGGCCCCAATCCGTCGACCACGGGCCTTAATCTGCTCAAGAAAGTTCGGTCAGAAGTGGATCTAATTGAACATCTAGAAATAAACTCAAAGATTCTCTTAAGAATTTGCCTTTTTTCGGGAACTCAGGGTGTTAAAAATTGAAATTATGGTTAAAATGAAACCGCGTATTGAGAAAAGCACCCATAATCATTTTTGTTTTCTTTCTTTTTCGTCTGTTATTATTCAGGATGTCTAGTATCAGGATTTTCCCGATTCTGTCAGGATTTGAGGTCAATCAGGATTTAATACCGATTTCATCAGGATTTGAGGCAAAATCGGTCGTAAAATCAGGATTTGAGAAAGGCCGGCCGTCCAATTGGGGGGTTTTTTTTTTTTAATCGAGCTATTCTGGTTTCGCATATATGCTTATGCAGAAATTTTAATTTTTCTCCGCAAAAAATCCCATTTGATCAGGATTTGGAAAAGTTGAATCAGTGAGAACGAAAACACACCAACTCGGTATCTCGAAAATACTTAAGTTTTACTAAAGACAGTCAGTTTTCATGAAGGTCATTCACGTTAGCGCATCTGTTCCAATTTAGATTTGTAAAGCGTCCTTGACTACTTGTGTTTCGACACCAAAAATCTTTTCCTTTGACTAACTCCTTTACTTACTGTGCAGTTTTGTGTGCGTCTTGATTCTTTTCATTTTTTCGAGTTGGTGTCTTTTCGTTCTCACTGATTCAATCATGAAATCAGGATTTAACAGTCATAAATCAGGAAAAATCAGGATTTCCGAAAATGAAAAAAAGCTCGACACCCTGTTTTTGTCAGGCCAAGCTTTTTCAGAAAATTTCTGAGAGTGGGGAAAGGAAGGAAACTCCTTTACCTACTGTGTAGTTTTGTGTGCATCTTGATTCTTTTCATTTTTTCGAGTTGGTGTGTTTTCGTTCTCACTGATTCAATTATGAAATCAGGATTTAACAGTCATAAATCAGGAAAAATCATGATTTCCCAAAATGAAAAAAACTAGACACACTCTCATTGTCAGGCCAAGCTTTTTCAGAAAATTTCCAAGAGTGGAGAAAGGGACTTGACGGCAAAGTACCAACCTTGCCAAAGACCTCCGTTCGAACTTGGAAGCGGTCGCTGAAAGGCCGATGTTCAGGCCTTTTAATTGGACGACAGTACCTTGTTCCGTTCAATGCTTTTTACATATTAAACGGGGGATCTTTCCTCGCAAGTGAACGGCCGTGTAAAAGTCTCCAAATGTATTCATTTTTTATCTCGTGCCACACGCGAACACGCCACTCTTATCAGCCAATAATTCTCTGATAGCGCGGGGGTCACAGCGGCTTTGTCGCATGTTTATAATAGATTATACCTTTTAGGGAGAGGGGACAAATTATCGAAGGAAAACCTCATCCTGTAACATTTCAATTCCGAAATGGATGTCTCGCGTAGATTCTTTTCCGTCCTGTGTTTTCGAGCACCGTTTTCGGTGAATTTCAAATTTTCTGTAATTTGTTTCGCTGAATAATGGCGCATTTATAATTTTTCATGTTATCATATAATATGACAAAAATACTGCCGTGCTAAGGAAGAACGCCGTATGAACATTCGAGAATTTCCCCGGATAAAATATGTATTTTTTAAGAAAGTTATGCGTATTTCTCCTCAAAACTTTCAGATATTTTCCAGTAAATTCCGAACAAAATTTTCTGAAATCTTTTTAGAAAAATATACACAATTTTCGATGTAGATTCGTTTTAAATTGAAGGAAACATGGCAACGTCGAAGGCTCATATGAAGTTCTTCCTCAGCACCGAACACCNAAAAATCCAATAGCGCCACGAATCCAGGCCCGAATTGGATCTTAATTGGGCCTGACCCATCAAAGACGGCCATGATTGCCACCTTAGCCGATTCTTCGATCATAGATCGTGCTTTATAACCACATTATTGTTTAAGAAAAAACTGGCAACATGAGTAGAAGCCTAGTTGGGAGCAAGCACCAACCCAATTATACCTACCTTGAGCGCCCACCTGTCCGATGCCGTCCTGATGGCCGCGTCGGGATGTCTACCCTGCCACGTTCGGCAAAAACCACGTATCAGTGGCGGAGCGTAAATCATCTTCTCTCGATATTTTGCAATTTGAAACTATGATGAAGAATCGATTATGTAGGCATACCCTGATAATCGATCCTTTTCCATGGGTTTAAGTGGCAGATCAATCGATTTATCGCACAATACAACCGCGTATCTAAGAGGGTTTTTAAGTGGAATTACGTGGTTGTGACTTGTTAGTTGGAAGCCGAATAGGACGGACCGAGCGTCGACAATTAAACGCACGCGAATTCGGATCCGATTTTAATTGTCCTTTCGATCCATGAATCGATTTCACGATTTCCCCTCGGCCTGTGATCCGCCAAATCCGGCCCCAATCCGTCGACCACGGACCTTAATCTGCTTAAGAAAGTTCAGTCAGAAGTGGATCTAATTGAACATCTAGAAATAAACTCAAAGATTCTCTTAAGAATTTGCCTTTTTTCGGGAACTCAGGGTGTTAAAAATTGAAATTATGGTTAAAATGAAACCGCGTATTGAGAAGAGCACCCATAATCATTTTTGTTTTCTTTCTTCTTCGTCTGTTATTATTCAGGGTCTCTAGCATCAGGATTTTCCCGATTCTATCAGGATTTGAGGTCAATCAGGATTTAATCCAGATTTCATCAGGATCCGAGGAAAAATCGGTCGTAAAATCAGGATTTGAGAAAGGCTGGCCTTCCGATAGGGGTTGTTTTCATCGAGCTATTCTGTTTTCGCACACGGAGAAAAAAAACTTCGTGCATGGGACCCGAAGTTGAGGTCATATGGATCTCTGAAGTTTTCGGATCTCGCATCCGAAAACTTGAAGTGCAGCTGCCGAAGTTCGGGTCAGACATCTGACGAGCTTAGGTACATACCGAAGGGTTCGGGTCACACATCTGAAGTATCCGATACATACCCAAGAACTTAAAATGTCTGACCCGAACTTCGGCAGTTGGGCCTCAAGCTTTTGGATGCGTGATCCGAGAACTTCAGAGATCCATATGATAACAACTTCGGGTCTTATGCACGAAGTTTTTTTCTCCGTAAATATACGCTTTTGCAGAAATTTTAATTTTTCTCCGCAAAAAATTAGATTTGATCAGGATTTGGAAAAATCATGAAATCAGGATTTAGCAGTCATAAATCAGGAAAAATCAGGATTTCCCAAAATGAAAAAAGCTAGACACCCTGTTTTTGTCTGGCCGAGCTTTTTCGGAAAATTTCTGAGAGTGGAGAAAGGAACTTGACGGGCAAGTACCAACCTTGCCAAAGACCTCCGTTCGAACTTGGAAGCGGTCGCTGAAAGGCCGATGTTCAGGCCTTTTAATTGGACGACAGTACCTTGTTCCGTTCAATGCTTTTTACATAATAAACGGGAGACCTTTCCTCCCAAGTGAACGGCCGTGTAAAAGTCTCCAAATGTATTCATTTTTTATCTCGTGCCACACGCGAGCCGCCAGTGGCGTGGCGTGAATTGCGATGTATCGATTGTTATGCCATTTAAACCTATGGTAAAGAATCGATTATTAAGGTGTTCGCTGCGAACACCCTGTTTATCGATCCTTTTCCTTAGGTTCAAATGGCATCACAATCGATATATCGCAATTCACGCCACGCCACTGGAGCACGCCACTCTTATCAGCCAATAATTCTCTGATAGCGCGGGGGTCACAGCGGCTCTGTCGCATGTTTATAATAGATTATACCTTTTAGGGAGAGGGGACAAATTATCGAAGGAAAACCTCATCCTGTAACATTTCAATTCCGAAATGGATGCCTCGCGTAGATTCTTTCCCGTCCTGTGTTTTCGAGCACCGTTTTCAGTGAATTTCAAATTTTCTGTAATTTGTTTCGCCGAATAATGGCGCTTTCATAATTTTTCATGTTATCATATGACAAAAATACTGCCGTGCTAAGGAAGAACGCCGTATGAGCATTCGAGAATTGCCAAATTTCCCCGCATAAAATATGTATTTTTAAGAAAGCTATGCGTATTTTTTCTCAAAATTTTCAGATATTTTCTAGTAAATTCCGAACAAAATTATCTGAAATCTTTTTAGAAAAATATACACAATTTTCGATGTAGATTCGTTTTAAATTGAAGGAAACATGGCAACGTCGAAGGCTCATATGAAGTTCTTCCTCAGCACCGAACACCTTAACACTAAAAGTTGAAAATATACGTTGTTCTGAGTTATTATTTTTTTTCTGAACGCATATAAGTCAGTAGGTTTTCTTTGGAAGAGGAAAGAGCTTACTGTCCCCGGTTAATGGATCATTTGGACCGGAAAACTATAGGCGCATGCTTTGTTTTTAAAATAAACCGAATCTAGTGATTCCTAATCGCAGAATTTAGTTAATGTGGATCATACTTCGCAAAACGGAACCCCTATCTCCGGCTCATTTTAGAACGAGAGCATGCTTCAAGAAAGAAAGTACCTTACATTCAGAGTCCAGACTCAAGAAATATTTAAAAAGAAAAATAGTTTTGATCCAATCGGATTTTTGCTTGAGTCGAGAGTCAATCCGCTCAATTAAAGTGGATTCCTTTTGATTCAAGCCCAAATCCGATTGAATTAAATATCACTTTTTCTTGTCAAAGTTTTTAAGAGTCTGGACTCTGGATCCAAGAAACTTTTATTTCCAGTGCTGTGCAGATAAATGCTTTTATCTCTGAGCCAGAAATAGTAATAATTCCTAATTGCGTAATGATGCAGTCCTTTCCTAACTAGACAAAAACTTTCGGTGTCGGTATGCACGGCTGATAAAATTTTCAAAATCGAAGTATGTTGAACCGATGACCTTTACAAAGACCGACAAGTCAAGTTCCTTTCCTGTTCCTCCGAGTTGCTTCGTCGAAAAATGACGTCACTAATCCGATAAGCCATCCATCACCTCGATCGTTGTTAATACATACCTGTTGAGGAAGATATTAGTCAAATAAGCTCTACTATCTTCCATATCGAACAGCGCCAGAAGAGTGAAAGGGGAGAGGGGGGTCGCGATCCCTACACTCAAAAATAAACTAGATCTTGCGGATTCCTCAACTCGGCGCCATTCCGGGAATGCAACTTTCTATCGGAAGAAAGTGCACGGATCATCACTTCACTTCTGGTGTCATTTCATGGAACGTTGTAATTTTCACGAACGGTTCCGGACCGATCATGATCGGGATTCGAACCGGTGACCGCTCGGATGCAGGGCGGGGTTGCCAGGCTTGTTTTAAGATTTGCTAGATTTCCAGATGTTTTTAGGGATTTTCGATTGTGTTCCTTGCTTGGCAACGCTGATGCAATGCAACCTGAGCTAGACCTTTGTGGCCAGTGCACGTACTGTTCAGCCTTGCTAAAACGTGATTTTTCGCGGTTTTTCCGATTTTCCGGAGTTAGCACAAGGAAAATTTGTTGGGAAACCAAAAATTCGGATTCAGCGTAAAAAATTACATAGGAATCAATCATAACCTGATTTCACCTAAATTTTGCAAGGTAAAATCCTTTATTGCCTGGGCTAAAGGAAAAAGGTCCTATGAATATCTGAAGATCCCCAAATCTTCGCCCGCAAAATATTCATTTTCAAGGAAAATTCCAACCTCTTTTGTCAAGAACATATTTTGATTAGCAATCTAGTTTTTTCAAGATTTGTTAAAGAAATGCGAACCAGGAATCGGTGACGGAGATATTTGGTTCAGCTGCCAAGATGAGGGTGAGAATGGAAATTTCGCCATGTATTTTTCCTGCGTGTTAAAATTAACTCGTACCAATGTGGAAACCACGCTAGACACAATGGTGAGACAATTTTGAGGACTTTTGAAAAATCAGATTGTCATAGTCAGCGCGAGTTGGCATCGCTGTTTCGAAATTCCTTTCTCCGAAAGACGAGAGATCTCGGATTCACGCTTGACCATACCCAAACTGACTCTACTCTCAAAGATCAAAGAACAATGGTAATTAGTAGTATTAGTGCTAGAACAAGGACGCCCACCGTCAGTTTTCTCATGTTTACGCTGTCCTGGTATACGTTCCGTTTCAATCCTGTCCTCTACATCGCCTTTCATTTTCGGTCTGGAAAGATGTACCGCATTGATGGTGTCGAAGAACTTTTAGTGGTGAAAAATAAAATTGTTCAAATTTCAGAGCAGGAGATTGACATCTCGCGCAGAAGTACTATCTTCGTCCTAGAAATTAACAGTAGGAAGTCTATTAGAAATAAATCATTAAGTTTTGAATAAAATCGTAATCAACGCCTAAGGAGACTACCAAATTTTGAATATCTACAAAGTGTAGCATTTCTTAATGGATGATTTTATGCGTTTCATTTTTTTTAAAATAAAATAAAATAAATGAATAATATGCTATTTTTTCAAATTTGACAACACAACATTTTTATCTTTATTGCTTATCATCAATCTTTCACATAGAATGCATTTTTACTAATTTTAACATTGTTTCTTGTTTTAGGTGAGTGTATCTCCGATCTGATGGTTTTTCGAATTCTACAGGATTCGTGAGTAAATCTCGATTCAAGTCCTGCATATTCAGCTTTCATGCATATGACCTTCTACGGGAAATAATGCCTTTACCGACAGAAAACGTGCAAATTCAGCTATTGACGGCCGAAAGCAGAGGAATTTTTGGGAAATGTTACGACCATAAAAATGGCCAAGAATGTCAAAAAAATAGGGTTCTTAACTATTTAAGATTAGCAGTTAAGAAAACTTGGTTGAGGGAAAATGCTGTCCAAACTTTGTTTTTCAAATTTTGCTTCTTAAAATTCTGTATTTCCTATATTTTTAAAAAAAATTAATGAAAGGCTTGCAACTTTTAATCATTTGTAACACTGAGGAACGTTGTTTTTGAGGAAATCTCCTGAGAATAATATTTTTGTCTACCCATATCAACAAAAATCACGCTTTTGAAAATGTTTCCTCTTAGGATTAAGGTTTCTTTTCCCGTGGATGGTCACATTACCTGCGTATTGTTTTGTTTTACCCTAGAAATGAGAAAAGATAAAGTTGACTCGTTTCTTTTCGAAAAAAAAAAACATAGCTGAAATTTTGAAACATTGCGAAAAGGTAGGACTCGGGTTTTCGCCTTCTACCCTATCCCTGAATGCATCTCTGTGCCTAAAGTTAAACGCACTGGAAGCTGCTCATAGCTAAAATTTTGAAACACTGCAATGGAAATACGCCGTTCCACACTTTGGCCATCTATTTGCTTTATCTGCAGCAAGCTGCAAGGAGAAATGCAGTTTACTTCTAAAATATCCCTCAATTTCGCTCTCATTCTGCTCCACTCGTTAGATCATCAAATCATTACTGCCGTGCTAAGAAAGAACGCCGCATGAGCCTTCAGACGTTGCCATGTTTACTTCAATTAAAAACGAATTTAAGAAGAAAATTGTGAATATCTTTCCTCAAAAATTTCAAATAATTTCGTTCGGAATTTAATATAAAATATCTGAAAATTTCAAGGGAGAATAAGCATAACTCTCTTCAATTATACACGTTCTATCCGGGGAAATTTGGCAACTCTCGGATGTTCATACGGCGTTCTTCCTTAGCAGGGCAGATTACCCTATTTCTGATGGAGGAAATCAGCCTTGAAAAAGCCTTCCCGAGGACACGCAGACACGCCCCGGTCACGTTTCGCGGGGAGTCCGGGCGGAGAAAACAACCGAAACGCAAGAAAATCGTGAGTCGACGCTAAAAGAAAACGAATCCGTTGTTTTCGCGAGGCCGAGTGGCCGGTCGGCCGACGTCGGCGCGTGCTTTTCCCTTCCGCGCCGCAACTTTCCTCGAAAGTTTCTGGTTCGGCGTCGTAAACGGGGAACAAGGTGAAAAGTAATCGCCAGCGCTTTAATTTGTGCGCCCATTCACGATTCGCCGATCTTCCGATTCGCGAAACGCGTAAAAACGCGTCCTGCGCACGAATCGGCCCGGGTCCCAGGTTCTCAAGGCCGCTTCATTAGGGCCAGATCCCCGTGATGCTCAATTGAGGTGCAGTTTTTGAAAAATTTGAGATATCAGGGGTTTGGAGGCCAGGGCGCATAAGTGCAGTTTCTGAAAAAATTGAGATATTAGCGGTTTCTAGCATAACTAGTCTGAATGCATATTCTGTGGAAAATTCGCTCCCGAATTCCAATTTTTAAGCATCAAAAAGTCTGGTCGAACTTTCTTTCCGCCATAAGTATCCATGTAATTTCAGAACTTAAAACACGTATTTCTCAAAATATCAAAAACTGCACTTATGCGGCTTGTCCTCGTCTCGGCCAAGACTGCAAAGTTGTGGAAATTCAAATATCGCGCCACAGCTCCAGCGGGAGTTCTGACCGAAAGAGTCGGGGGAGAGTAGATTCCCTCTATAGGCACCGAGAGTAAAGACAATACGAATCCATTTCTGATTGATTCCCTAATTTTAGGCCCTCACATTGTCACAAACGGGAATAATGACTAGATTTCCACCGATTGCAAAGATTATAAACTGGAATGAACTGGAGAATGGGGGGTACGGCAAGGAACAAATTGAATGAGATTGGGAACGGAGATAGGAATTCGGGAATGAGTTGATCAAAGATTACAAAAAACGTCCAATTTGTGTGATCTTTATTCCCGTTTGTGGCATCCATACGCCGCGTTGTCTTAACTCTCTCTACAGAGGGACTCAAGAGCATACCTACGTTCAGGTGGCATGAAACGTAAGAAAGAAATGAAAGATTGGAAATTTCAGTGAAATATTTCATGATATTTCACGAGGCTGTGAAATATTTTATATTTTTCAGGGGCTAGAGTATGCACTCAAACACAAAAAATAGCAGAAAGTCACAATTTTTATATTTTGCAAAATATGAGAAGGAACCGGTATATTTTTCAATATCTTTCATAAATTTCTGAAATTCCATGAAATATTTCGCGTGCATTTTCAAGGTTTTATTTTTCATGAAATTTTGCCACCCTGCCTGCGTTTCACTTACGTTGGGCTCAACTTGGAAACTCTACGAAGATACGAAGAAGCGGTTTTAATTCCGTGCGTGATATGAACACGGCGCTCATCTCATAAGTAGAAAACGAAAAAGAGCGCATAAATAGCGGCGATGCGCGGGGGTGTGGCGCGATCGGCGAGGCCGTTCGCGTGTGCGTGTCCGAACGGCGCTTAACGTACGCGAATAATGGAGATCATGACACGCACCGAACGACGCAGACTCCCAGGATAGCGGGTCCCGGGTCGCTAGCGTGATCCCATCGTCATCCGTGACGTCAGCCATCCGCCGAAATTAGTGCCTGCGTTTTTCCGTGTCCGGTGATCTACCGTGATAGCTCCGATGATTTCGGACTCTACAAAGTGTTGGGAGCTTAGAGGTCTGATTCGACGGTGAAACCAGAAAAATGTGCCGTAGCTTCTCGTGACGTTGAAATTCGTTGATGCATCCACGAAAGAACGTAGCTTCATTTTAATGTTGATGAGAAAAGAGGACATTACATTTTACTTGTTTCAAATTACAATTACAAATTATAATAATAATAATGGGTCACTAAACCTTGTTTATTTTATTGAATATTCTGAAAGTACTATGTGAGGAGATAACGTGGTGATTTTTCCGCATTTTCATGGAACCAAAATCGCGGAGAAAACCGCTTTTGAAAAATCTAAAAACTGCAAGACATTTCAAACGCACCCGAATGGCGGGAAACTGACGCGGTTGATGCACTGCGGTAGTCATATCACAATCTTCTCTCATTTTCCTCTGATGTTTGTTAAAATGAAACGTATTTCAATGTGGAGTTGTTGCTTGTTTATTACAGCTGACATATGAATGAGATTCTAGTCTTGAATTCAAAAGATATAATTTCGACTTTAGTATTGTTCTCATATACGAAGAGTAGATAGACATTTGACGGACATCGTGGAAACCCGTGCCCGCCTCTGATTGGTGCCGGATGACATCATTCGGTGCGGCGCGAAACCGGGGCGTTTTAAATTTGCGTATAAGTTGAGCGATTTGAACTGCGCAGTTTTCGGTAATTGAGTTACTTGTTCGCGTTCTTAATGTTCGCATCGTGTTATACGCGTCATTTTCCTTCAGAAAACTATATTCGCAAGTCAAAATTCGTTCATGGTTTAGTGACCCATTACCATTACAAATTTCAGAAGATTTTCAGAAAATTTAAAAAAAATTTTATAACAACAAATTTAATTTGAAGAACAAACTTAATAAACATATGTGTAAACAAGGAGAATATAGAAGATTGGAAAAATCAGGCATCTCCGAAATTAAATTTCACCGCAAGTGAGTGCACGAAATTTTTCCTAACTTTTTATCATTCCTGACGAAGGTCTACGATTAGCAATGTCCAGAACTATTCTCAGCCCATCTAAGTTATCGTTGGATATCATACAACTCTTGTCAGTGCGTAAATTAGGGTGTCATTGATGACATTGCTCTGTTCGAGGGCCAGGAATGGCAAAACGCCTTCAAATTTTTGGATATGCAACACGGACATCCTTCACGTTCGAATAGTTGTATCCCAGCCCCTAGCGTTTCGCTTGCTTAGATCCAAGTTGAGGGCGCATCATCGAAGTTGTGCTTCTGATATTTTCCTGATGGGAAGACTGTATACTGACATTCTTAGGTATGAGAAATTAATTATTATTCTTACAAAGCGGGACTTTTTCAAGAATCTACTAGGCGTAAACGATTCGAATTAACGTATCTCCTTGTAAAAATGGTACTTTCAGGAAATGAAATGATGTCTCATAAAACGTAAAGTACGTTTAATTGACGTCTTTTAACTCTGGCATCTAATTTATAGTAATGTCTCCGACTCTTCAATCGGAAGTCTTCATACTTAGAGATAATATGACTATGACGAATTGAATAAAAATGGGCCTGTTGCAAACTTTTGCTAGAGCAAAACTAAGAGTTGTTTCCTGCAGATAATGCCTCAAAAATCACGATGAGCGCATCGGCAAAGTCTGAAATGCACTCATAACTTCACAATCTGCGTAAGAAATTTGCGGTTTTTTGAGCTTCCCGCTTCGAAAACGATACTACGGCACAGGTGAACATTTTGTTAGAGGAGTCGTTCCATCGTCGGCAATACTCATCATGGCCGACGACAATCCGCCAAAATACCTGTGATGGGACGAGATATAACACCTGAACAGGATTAGACCAGATAACAATCGGCGTGTTTACGTTCATATTTTCCTCGCCCGCCTTGATTGACCTTGAACTCTCCTCGAATTACGCGCAAAACTGCGCGCAAGTGTCGGCCATGATGAATATCGCCGACGATGGAGCGACTCTTCTAACAAAATAATCACCTGTGCCGTAGTATCGTTTTTGAAGCGGGAAGCTCAAAAAAACGCAAATTTCTTACGCAGATTGTGAAGTTATGAGTGCATTTCAGACTTTGCCGATGCGCTCATCGTGATTTTTGAGGCATTATCTGCAGGAAACAACTCTTAGTTTTGCTCTAGCAAAAGTTTGCAACAGGCCCATTCAGTATACTTGTTGAAAGGATTTGCGTTTGATTCCGACTCGATGTTGCCCCCGCACCCACCTATGTCGTATCAATCATCATTTTAAAAAACACATTTATGATTTTCATTTTTTTAATTCGACCGCAAAATCAAATGGCGATGGTATTTTTAGGGCCTGCGTCTTAAAATGTATTCTATTTTTTCCCTGAGGAATCATTCTAGCACCTCAACTTTCCTGTAATGAAATTCCAAGCTTCAGAACTCGGTCAAAGCATTGTTCCGGCAAAATTTCACTTCCGTATCTCATCGAGACATAACGCTAGTCGCCTCAAACCACCCGCTACCAAAAAACCACTCAACGCCGAGGGAAACATCCTTTAGATACATACTTTCGCTCGAAAAGCCAGTGGGCCCAGTGGCGAGGCGTGAACGATCGACTATCGATATATTCCCATTTGAAGGTATGCTAAAGAATCGATTACTAAGGTGTTCGTCACGAACACACTGTTTGTCGATCCTTTCCCATAGGTTTAAACGATAGATCAATCGATATATCACAAATTGTATCGATTAATGGGCCAGGAAGAGCTCTAGTTTTGTTTTAATTAATTAAGCGCGGAAGACAAAGCAGCCTCGTGCCCGAAACTTTTCCTAGCTCAAAGATAACGCAAAACGGTTGATGTCAGAACGTAGCATGTGAGTTTTCTGATGAGCCCCGACTTGACAGCCTCCTTACGGGCTTGAAAGCTCAACGGGTTACGGCTTTCGGGTTTGAGCACCCGGCGATTCATCCGCGATTACTGTCTCGTGGCGATCCGGTTGAAAAATTTCAATCTTGAAAATAAATTCCTGGCCGGGTCGACAAAAGCTGCTCCGAAANCTAAATGCAAATTTACCACCTTATGCTAAATGATACAGTCAAATTGACTTCAAATTCATAATTAGCGACCCAAAGAACCCCTAGAAACATATATAATATGTCATCATCAGTGATATTCTAATTAATGCCACCTAGATCGGGCCCTGGAACCAACGTGCGGCGCGGCGGCGCATCGCTCCGCGTCGGCAATTGCTACTTGGCCGCAATAATTGCGCCGCGACGCGAGAAAAACATAAAACGCGTTATTACTAGCAGCGTTGCCTATTCCGAATCGCTAGTTTTGGCTGCTTCCACGTTAAGAGGAAAATTCGGTCTTTTGTTGAACTTGTAGACTTCGAATTTTAGAATTTTCGAATTTGTTGAACTTGTAGACTCGAGTCTGGGCGATTTTTCGCTGATTTTTGAGTTTCAACATTAAGATATTATGAGCTACTAGACAAGGTGTGGAGTTGAAATTAACTTCCCGTGTTTGTTTTTGTTTTTTCCCCCGAAATATTTTATTGAGTACCCATCAGATAATGTAAAGTTTGGAAATCAGAGTGTCTACAAGTCGGGAATTTTTGGAAAATCCGGAAATAGTACTGATATTTTAAGGAAGTATTGAAAAAGTGCGGAAATTCCTCAAAGGGTCCGGAATATTTTTCATTTTTTGGTCATGTTTGTCTCAATTTGAGCGAGAAATTCAAATTTTTGAAAGTTTTCGAATTTTGTCAAATGGAGGTACTGAAAAAGCACTGAATTTTTCTTTTGAGGAGGTACTGAATTTCTTGGGAATGTACTGAAAAAGTACTGTAAAAGTACTGATTTTTGGTCAGCCTGCTTTAGTAAACACCCTGTTGTTAAACTTGTAAACTTCGAATTTTGAACGAGTCTGGGCGATTTTTGCTGATTTTTAAGTTTCACCATTAAGATATTATGGGCTACCAGACAAGGTGTGGAGTGGAAATTGACTTTCCATGTTTGTTTTTGTTTTTCCCCCCGAAATATTTCGTTTAGTACCGATCAGATAATCTAAAGTTTGGAAATCAACTCTTAAATGGACAGTCACTACGTGGCCACCACGTACAGCAGAAAGGAACCAAGCTGCATCAGCTTTTGACAAATTTAACTTTACACTTTGAATATTTTACTAGAGAACGTTTATGCGGACTTCTTTGTAACTTCAAGGAATATGCTTCGCACTGTGCAGAAAATTCAATGAACTTCGCACGAGAATCTGCACAACTGTTTTCATGTAAAAAATTAAATTGCCCAATTGAAGCTAAAACTCGTTGTGTACTGCTTTCATTCCCATCTCATTTTAATGCCAGTTCTATGACCAACGCACACTTACGCAGCAGCCACCTGTGTAGACATTATGGGATATAATCCGAGCAGGTGCAACTTACACGCCACCGCTGGGGGCTAAGATACAGCTATTCGAACGCGAAGGATGTCCGTGTTGCATATTCAAAAAGTTGAAGGCGTTTTGCTATTTCTGGCCCTCACAACAGCAGTTTCATCGATGAAGAACCAATTTACGCAACTGACCAAGATTTGTACGATATCCGACGATAACTCAGATGGCGAATATAATTAACTATTGACGTCATTGTGCATTTCGAAGTTCATTGCAGACATGATTTATGCGTTCAACTTGATATCGTTCGTTTAATTAAATAAAATCCACTCTACTCTGGCTGTACGTTTTATGTTCAAGAGATTCTTGTTTTGCGAAGACGAAGCGGCAACGAGGTAAGAGCAAGAGCACGGGAATTGAATTGTGGGCTCTAATTCATTGCGCATCGAGTCTAATTAAAACCAATCGAGTTCCTCCTGATTGGCAGCAAGTCGCTAGCCGCTCCAGCTTCTCTCGTCTTAGTGCCGCGGCGCGTATTTCCGAGTTCGACCACCGTCGGTCCACAAAATTAGCCGCAAACAGAGCATAAAACAAACAACTCGGTTTCTGGGCCAAATTTTGAACTGAGCCTTTTCTTGCGCTTCACTGGTCAGTCTTGGATCTTTCTAGCATTTTTCGTGTAGGAAGATTGGCTGCCCTTTTGGGCCCAAAGAGCTCCATCTTTTGACAAGACCATACCCCTCCTATACAGGTGCCCCAGCGGCTCGATTGGTGAATAGTTATCGAATGATCCTGATCGATAAATCTCTAACTCTCTTTTAATCTCTTACTCGGCACTCTAATTTTCTTCTCTCAATACAAAATTTTTGTCGTGACGGGGTTTTTTGTGGGGAGGAGAGAGGGGGACTGTCCTGCCGTGTTGAGGAGGAACGCCGTATGAACCATCGAGAGTTGCCATATTTTTACTAATGGAACTTGTATTTTTGAAGATATCTCTGCATATATTTTTTTGAAATGTTCAGTTGTTTTAGACTCAACTGTGAACAAAATTCTTCGAAAAATTGGAGGGAAAATATTCAGAATTTTCCCAGTAAATTCGTTTTTTATTCAAGGAGATATGGCAACGCCTGAATGCTTAAACAGCGTTTTTCCTTAGCACGGCAGTGTTGTTGTCCCGCTTACTTCAAATGTATTCCTCACTTTCCCCTCCCACTAAAAAGAGGGCTTTTCTTTCTGCTGAATTCAGTGCATTTTATTTTCTGATGACGTTGGCGTGGTTCAGCGGGAAATTCGTTGCAAATCCGGCATCCGGGACGGGTAACGATGATCGAGCTCGTCCGTGTCTGGTCTGCGGGATCGATTTTCGAATCGATCATAATCGATTTAACTTATCTTAATAACGCTATTTATCGCCAACTTCTTTCGATAAGGATTCGAGAATCGACCCGCCAGGGGTTTTTATGGCCGGGGCCCCTCGCAAATCAACGTTGAAAATGAGGAAAATGAGCCTGGCGGTTGGCGGTCCTCTCTACTTATACCGTCGTTTACAACAGTAGTTTAGAAGTCATTAAAACTCGCAGATATCATCTCTCCTGTTGCACGAGACGGGGAAGAAAGATGCGCTTCGCCCCTGAAAAGGTAGAATTACACGAGCATAAGAGCACGAGTAGAATGATCTGTGCGGGTCTCGATAACCGCGCGTAAACGTTAACCCCATTAAGAGTAACGTAGCGGAGGGGTAGCTCCTGCATTTGACGAGGAAAAACACTCTTGATTCAATTGGATTTTTGCTTGAACCAATGGCCAAGCCGCTTTTAAGTGGATTTCCTTTCGATGCAAGCCTATCTCCGATTGAATCAAGAGCATTACAAGGGACTTTCTTATTTTCAAGTGTGCACAAGGGGCGGTAGGCGTGAAGGAAAGAACAGGGTGGCAAAATTTCTTGAAAAATAAGATCTGGAAATTTCACGTGAAATATTTCATGAAATTTCATGAAAGATATTGAATAATACAGATTCCTTTTCATGTTTCACAAAATGTAATTATGGGCCTGTTGCAGGTAGTATTCTTTTTGAAACAGGAAGCTTAAAAAAACGCAAATTTCTTACTCAGATTGTGAAGTTAGGAGTGCATTTCTGAGTTTACCGATGCGCTCATCGTGATTTTGGAGGCATTATCTTTAAGGAACAACTCTTAATTTTTCTTCAGCAAAAGTTTGCAACAGGTCTATTGTGACTTTCTATTATTTTTGTGTGTTTGAGTGCGAGTTGCATGCTCTAGCCCCTGAAAAATATGAAATATTTCACAGCCTCCTGAAAATTCATAAATATTTCACTGAAATTTCAAATATTCCATTTCTTTCTCACGTTTTATGCCACCCTGCGAATCCTGACTACCAGCCTTACCCTTGTTTCAAAATCAGGATTGTTCTTGAGTGCTACGTTTATTTTTCTGTCATGATTACTGACTGTATGAGACACTCGAGTTTGTGATGATCAAGACCTCGCCCTGGAAATCCGTTCGATTCTCAAAATCGGTCCGGCCGAGCTGCAACTTTTCGCAGGGGAAATCGAGTGGGGGGCTTCTCAGGGCCCCGGGGTACGGGAAGCCACGGTAGCGTGGGTGCGAAAGGGCCCGGAGCGCGGGCTTTTATCAGGCTTTCTCCTCTACGATCGGAGCCAAGCGTAATTATCGAGTTCCTCATCCCGTCCGGCCCGTTCCTCATTCCTTGCCGGGTCCGGACATGCTTTGCGATGAGTCGATCGATCCTCCATTTAAACCTATGGAAAAGTATCGATCATCAAGGTGCACCTTAATAATCGATTCTTTAACATAGGTTCAAATGGGAAAATATCGATAGCCGATGATCGAAGCTTCGCCACTGGGTCCGGGGTCTCCGGGTTCAAGTTGAGCCGAGTGCGTCGACATAATGATACCGTCACTCCGTCGCCGGGGGCCCCCTCGGAGGGCGTTGCCGAACTTGGCAGGGAAATAGGGGTTTTCGAGGGGTTTCCGCGGGATAATGGCAACGTCGCTGCCCGCGGGGCCGAGCTTAACCGTCTTTTGTAACTCACTTTCTATTTGCTCTGGTGCAAGTCGGCCTGTCATGAGTAATCAGTCGCTCGAGTTGAAACCGGAGCGATTACATCGGTCGATGCTTCTGTTGGGGTGCGTTGGAGAAAAAAATTGTTTAAAATATGTTTTAGTTTTTTTTTTCCAAATAAAGAGCCTCTCATATTAAGGAAAATTCTTTCAGCTCTTGGACATTCACTGGAAAAAAACACATTGGATCTTGAGTCCGGACTCTTGAAAACATTGACAGGAAAAATACTCTTGATTCAATCAGATTTTTGCTTAAATCAAAAAGAAATCCGCTCAAATTAAAAGGCTTGGTTCTTGATTTAAGCAAAAATCCAATTGAATCAAGAGTATTTTTTCTTGTCGATGTTTTCAAGAGTCTGGACTCAAGGTCCAATGTGTTTTTTTTCCAGTGAATGTCCAAGAGCCAAAAGAATTTTCCTTAAAATTTCAAATTTCAAATTTTTAAAATTTTTTTAATTCCGTCAAATGGAGGTACTGTAAAAGTACTTATTTTAGACCTGCCTGTTCTAGTAGACACCCTACTGTCGCATTTCCGCCCGGCAGACCGAAAGGTCTTCAGAACCGAAGCCCATCTCTTTCTGCAGAAACATTTCGTAACGATGACAGAAAACCGAAAGACGATGCCTCCGTTCTGAAAGTTCCCAACGGGGCGCGACGGGGAGTATTGGCAACAGGCGGGAACTAACTAGGCAACCAGTTGTCGCTTCCGAGGTGACTGGTTGCTTGTTGACGGGTGCCAAGTGCCACTCGCGGTGAAACTTGTCTCATTGTCTTCGCGCGCGGAGACTCGCGCAGGAATCCCGTCGTCCGCGCTGCATTTTTGCGTCTCGCTTTCTGAAACAGAATTAGGTCATTTCAGCTACCTTTACTCTCCAGGTTACGCACTGTGTCATCTGAAGCGCATTTTCGTTGTTGACCCGTCGAACATAATCGTCGCGGTCAAATGGCGGCGAGCATATTCGGGTTCGGAAAGATTCGAGGTTAGGCTTTTGAAATTGATGGTGATTGGATGCCACAATAATTTACATCAGGTCATTTCTAAATCCTAATTTTTTAGGATTCACTTTGACTTCAATAACGTTTGCAAGGAGTTCACCTTTTGTCCGTCTACTGGTGAGTCCCGAAAAATCATGATCGCGTCTAAGGACAAGGTGTCTACAAGTTCGGAATTTCCGGAAAGTTCGGAAATAGCACTGATTTTTTAAGGGCGGTCCGGAAGTACTGAGAAAGTGCGGAAATTGCGCAATAAGGTCCGGAATTTTTCTAATTTTTTTTTGTCATTTTTGTCTCAATTTGAGCGAAATTTAAATTTTTAAAAATTTTTGAATCTCGTCAATAATAGGAGGTACTGGAAAAGTACTGAATTTTTCTGTTGAGAAGTTACTGAATTTCTTGGGAATGTACTGAAAAAGTACTGTAAAAGTACTGATTTTTGGTCAGCCTGTTTCAGTAGACTCCCTGAAGGAAGAAAATGCGAAATCTTATGATCGATCCATTTTGGCTCGATCGATCTACGACAAAAATACGCTTTTGGTCAAAGATTATAGTCAAATAGGACCACTGGACATGCAGGTTGAGGACTAAAACTCTAAAATATATGGACAGCCAGGGAAATATGTATCTCAATTGGAATGTTTCAAAATCTCTGATTTGTTTTATCTTGTCGTCTAGGAAAACTTATGAAACAATTTCCTCGATATTTTGTTCGATTTTTTTCTTGGTGAGTGCAGAAAATTCACAGATAATTTTAAATTCCAACAGAAACTGTTGGTTAGCTGCTTCTCAAAACGAGAATTAAATATGAACGGAGACTCACAACGTTTCAATCCGAGATACGCACTTTTCTGCTTAAGGCATCGATATGTCTTTTCATCTACCTCTGTATCTTTCCTGTCAAGCATGCTTCCAAAACTCAAAGCTTCACTTTTTCTTAGGCTTTTTCGTATCCCAAATTTAGCGACCCTGACAGTACTGGCAAGGCCTTAAAAGTTTAGGAACACTCGATCATTCGATCATTCTCTCCACGATGCACAGATGAAAAGGATATTGTCCTGTCAATCTTTTCTTTAAATACATCCCGTTGATGATTGATCAGCCGTTAACGCTCTTCAGCGCGTAGTGTCATTCAGCTTGTTTTGATAGCCCAAATCGTGTGGCCCTTATACGTACGGTGAAATTTTTCGGGATTGTTACCTCTCGGACTCAAACACGCGTATTCAAGTGTCGAATTTTAGAAGCCTAGGATTTGCCCATCTGTACTTGTCATCATGCGGAGATTGCTGCGCGAACGTAAGAAAACATGTTGCCGATTTTTGATGGGGAAAAAAATCATACTTGAAATCAAAAATAATTATAAATTGTGATTTTTGGAATGAATTAATAGCATTAGGCTGTCTTCTTTCCCACGCGTTGAAGTCCCTATCAAATCTCTCGGGTCACCAAGCATCCATAAGGGGCCTTTCATAGATTACGTTTCGGTCGAGGAGAGCGTTACGGCATTTTGTTTTTACATGATAATATTTTAGGTTGAACATTTTTTGTGGATATACCGTACAAAATTGGTTTTTAAACTAAATGAATGCACCCATGTAATTTTGGTAAGGTTCACGGGAATACAAGCAAATAGAACCACAGTTTTTGCCAATGCTCTCATTCCATGTCCGTCAATAGTTCCGGGGTTCGGAACTTTTTTATGCCAACTTCTCCCACTCCATGACCGTGAAAAGTTCCGGGATACTTTTTAGATTTGTTTAACAGTTCCGGAAAATGCAAAAGATCCGGAACATTTTGGGAAATTCAAAAGTTCCAGGTAAAGTTCAGGAAAATCTCATAAGTTCGAAAGTTTGGTAACATTTCCGGGAAATGGGAGCACTGCTCAAGGTGTCTACAAGTCCGGAACTTCCGGAAAGTCCGGAAATAGTACTGATTTTTTCAGAACCGTCCGGAAGTACTGAAAAAGTGCGGAAAGTTCGTAAAAAGGTCCGGATTTTTTTTTAGATTTTTTTGTCATTTTTGTCGCAATTTCAAATTTGTGAAATTTTTCTAATTCCGTCAAATGAAGATACTGAAAAAGTACGGAATTTTTCTGTTGGAGGAGGTACTGAATTTCTTGAGAATATACTGAAAAAGTACTGCAAAAGTACTTATTTTTGATCAGCCTGTTTTAGTAGACACCCTGACTGGTTTTTGCGCTTTTGAACTATTTTCATTCAACTTCCGCCATCGGTTTTCATCCTAGGAGACGAAACCAAATATGGCCGAGCCAATGAGAAACGGATTTTAAAGTGGCCACAATCTCCCTTTAAAGGCATTCCCGGTAGGAGGACTTTAAAAACGCATCTAACAGTACCATCGTGGATTTATCGGCAGATCAGGCAATGGAGCCGTGGCCACCGAGAACACTTCCGCTGCAACATGGCCGATGACCCCGTGACCCTCTGGCAAAGTCGCGGCTGCCGCGCCATAATTAACGAGATCCGTTCAATTCACCTGATTTGGGGGGTTGCCAAATCTAATTTCGCGCGCCCCGCGCTCATTCGCCTCACGTTCGCTCGATATTTCCTTTAGATTCGGCAACTCCGATGATTTACAGGCCTGGGACCGAATTCGTGTCCCGCGACTTGATTTACAGCGAACGATCCCGAACGCCACGCACCGGCGCGGTCACCCGGGGACTCCGGATCCCTGGCCTTGTGCCGTTTTAATCCCGGCGCGCCGGGCGGAAACGGCGAATCGCACGCGGAGTTCGCGTTGGAGTTGCGCGGTTTTTGCCGAACGGTGGTTTTCATGCCGAGTGCCGAGTTCACGCCTCCAGCTTTGACACATTTAATTATAGCTTCGTCCGCGCTCGACGGAAGGAGGCTCGACATTAGAGATAGGTTCGAAGGTCCGTTGTCGGGGTGTCTTCGTCGAGGAGCCGAGTTTCCCATGAGAGAGTGACGGGAATGGGAGTCTCTGGGACTCGTATTCCCGGGACAGGACGCTTGGGAATACTTTTTCTCGGGAACACGTATTCCTCTGAACAGGAGTCAACATGATCAATTCAAACATAATCAAGTAAATTAATTTTATTTTATTAAATTTATATTCAAAATTAAAATTTATATTACTGAAGGAATACACGTTTAATTGTAAATGGAATGAACGCCTTATAGTATCGATAATAGATTGCGAGTATTCGCTTTCTTTTTTATCCACGCGTTAAAGCCGCCTACCGAATCCCGATGGTAAGCTCTCATAACCCCTACGTTTGAAAGGTGTCTTTGAACTGAAGATGGGGCCTGGGTCTCCACGTGTATACGGGACTGGAAAACAGAGAGAGATGAGGAAATTCTGGGACTTGAGTATAAGAGGACGACGCTTTTTTAACTCAAAGAAACGAATTTTGAGCTGAATCCACGCGGATTTTAACTAGAAGAAGAAAAAAAAAACCAAATTGTCCAACCAAATGTCGACAAAAAACGACGCACAGTAGATCGAGTCAATCAAATAGGTCGGAGATGAAATTTTTGACTAAAACTGCAAATTTTTATGTTAATTTCGTCACATTTTAAATTTCAAGGGGTGCCTTTGGAGGAAAATTCCATGAGGAAACTAATGGAATCACTTTTAAAACTTCAAAGTTTTGTATGAGCGGAGTTATGAGCCTTTAAAGGTTCCAAATTTGGTCCGACCTCTCACATAGACTCGATCCATTGCGCGACGCTTTAAGTCAAAATAATGTCTGAAGGAAATTTTTCGGTGCACTTGACTTGTAAAATCGGAGTTGTCGAGTCACTTTTTCCTAAAGTATACTGAGTCTTTAGACGTCCAACCGAAAGATCCAAGACTCGGGCGTCGGGCAATCGGTGGTGTTTGCACAGTTGCGGTGCTCGGCGTGGCGTACCGGCGCTAGTGCATCTGGGACCGGAGGCGGGGGCGGGGCGCGGGGAGACGCGGCGGCGGCGGCGGCGGAGTAACAATGAAAACTAACGGCCCATGACCGTGAACCGAAACCCAGCTCGGAGTGCTGTTGGTCGTAATTTATCGGTCAGTTAACCTAACTTTAGCACTCGGCCATCTAATATTACCAGGATTATCACTTTATCGAGCCGCGCGCGCGCACTCCGTTCGCCTCCTCGTCATAACTTCATTTCCTCCAAGTCCAGTCAGCGCCCTCTGTTGCCGCGCGTCCAGCGATATTTGGGAAGTGCCCCGCGGGCTGATTGTTGAAGGAAGATGTTGCATGTGTGAGGAATTTGCGATTTGACCATTGGTTTTTATGTAAAAGTTCGCGAGAAACACGATGCTGCCACTGGTTTTCTTTTAAATCATCTCCCAAGCTCAAAAAAAGCTCTTAAGTTTAGGCCAAAATGGAGGGGATATCCCACGCTATCCTAACGTGACGAACTAAACATCAAAATTTGCAGTTTTCGTCAAAATGTTCATGCCCGACCTCTCTAATGGAGATGTTCCATGTGTGAGGAAGTTGCGGTTTGACCATTGATTTTTATGTAAAAGTTCACGAGAAACACGATGGTGCCACTGGTTTTCTCTGAAATCAACTCCCAAGCTCAAAAAAGAGCTCTCAAGTTTAGGCCAAAATGGAGGGGATATCCCACGTTATCCTGAAAGTCCACGTTCACATCAAGACAAACTCTCCATGCAAAGATAAGGAGCAAATACATTAGCAGGGTTGCCGTGTTTTCAGTTTTGGAGTCCCCAAATAAAGTGGCAGCCCTGTCAAGCAGGGTTGCCGTGTTTTCAGTTTTGGAGTCCCCAAATAAAGTGGCAGCCCTGTCAATGTATCTGCCCCCTATCTTTGCATGGGGAGAGATTGTTTTGATGTAGAGGTGGACTCTCAGGGTAGGGTGGGATATCCCCTCCATTTTGGCCTCACTTTGAGAGCTTTTTTTGAGCATGGGAGACGATTTCAGAGAAAACCAGTGGCACCATTGTGTTGCTCGCGAACTTTTACGTAAGAATCGACATCAAATTGCAAATTCCTCACACATGCAACATCTCCATTCACGCGTTCATTCTATTCATGTCATGTTCATTCTATTCATGTCTATATCATTTGGAATCATATAAATTCCAACAAACTGCTCAGAAACTTTAAAATCATAAGTTAAAAACTGCTGACGCCGCAAGTTCGAATAATCGCGTCGAACACAGTGCGACCGGCGGCGCGGCGTCTTACAAGACCGCAGGATACTTCATGCATTGCGCGTACAGCACGGTGCGGCGCGGCGCATGGTAGCGCCTTACAAGTCCTCAGGATACTTCATGCATTGCGCGTTTACCACGGTGCGCACATTGCGCGCTCAAGTCGTTAAAAAGTCGTATTTTTTTGGTGTGGAACTCGAACCCACCTCGGTGCGTACACCATTACTGATCAGTGCACACCGCGAGCTTGCAATCCTAGGATCACAGGATTGTAGATATTTTTCAATCCTATATGTTTTCCGGTGAAATTAGAATTTCCGAGCGGAAAGTTTTCAAGTTGGAATGCTGTTACGTTCTTTTGCACGGAAAACGCTGAACCCAGCTAACTTCTAGGGAGAGGAAGTGAACTTTTTTATCACAAATGTGGCAGAATTTCCAGGGAGATATCACATCCATACAAAGTTTAGTTACAAAAACTAATAGCTGAACAAATACGTTTAAGGAAAAGCAGCCTTCAGAAACGTCAGGATTATTCAGCTTCAACTTTCAACAGCAGCATGATAATTTGACTTGTCTATGACGTCATCGGTCAGCAAACACATATCCTCGGCTCCTCCCAGTCCGGGAGGGGGGGGGGCGAGGTTTGAGGTGCAACGTGGTTGTTGATTACTGTACCAATCGGCAACTCGGAATTCACATTTGCTCATACCCTCGAGCTTTTTACCGGTATCAAGCCCGGAATATTTATTTTACTTATCCTTCCATGAATAATTTTTCCTTGTCTTCCGACTTTCTCGATCGCGGTTCCCACCTTCCCTTTTAGCATCCACTCTAGGCCCTCCAGCATTTTTGTGAAAAATTGAAGACAGCGCTTATCTCCCCTCTCGGTTTTTCTGTCGGGAGTCGAGAGATGACTGGAAAGCGGTATTTTAGATAGAGGGCATAAGTGTGAAAGTCGGAAAGCTCGAATGAAATATCTTCCTTTGATATTTGAAGTTATCTTCGACAAGGTATCGTTTCTTGCTGCGTTTTTCGTTTAAACCAAGTTTTTTTCTTTCTTTCTTTCTTTCTTTCTTCTTTTCTCAAGTAAAATAATGTTCTTGCCGATCGTCAGTTTTTGAGGTATGATGCTTGCACACAGAGAGGAAACTTTCGGTAACAGATACAGATAATTTCAAGTCAGATTCTACCGTGTTTAGGGAAAACGCCGTTTGAGAATTCAAATATCGTTAAATTTCCTCCAAAATATTCATGTATAAATAAAATATAAATACATATTCATATACGTATAATATTCTAAAATATTCCTTAAAAAAATATTCATTTTATAAGAAACTTACGAATATTTTCCCGTAATGTTTTTGGACACTTTAGATCAAATCACGAACATAATTCTATGAAAAATCGGAAGGAAAATATGCACTATAATTTTCCTAAAAATTCTTGATTTGTCTCTCAGTGTATGTTTATATTAGAGGTGAAGAATGGATTCAATGGTGTGACGGAGCAAAATTAGGTCAAAATTTTATCCGTAGTGGTAGCAGGGGTCTCGAAGAATGTGTATTTTTTATGTACTAATAAGAGTTTGTCATTCCGAAGCTTGGACCTTTACCAAGTCCCATTCATTACTTCTCCAATCTTCATTAGCAGCTTATCCATGAAGAATTCAAAACATTTTCATAACTAAATGAGCGGTGCGACCCATTCTCTCGAGGTCCGTAGAGGATAAACAGTTCAGGTGGTTTTCTGAGACTCCTCTCAGATTCAAAGATTAGAAGTTTGAAAATATTGTTCGATAAGGAGCGGACAGATCTAAACGGGGAAAACATGTCGCCGTGTTACACATGCCACAGATTCATTTCTGGAGGTAAAAGATCTCGGACCACCATCGTTGAAACAAAAAGCGAAATGAGGGCATGACGCGCGAGTCCAGTAACGGACCAATATTTTTTTTTGGAGGTCCTGCACAAATAGCTGCTTTAGTGAATTTACTTTCGAGGATCACCATTGTTTTAACTATTGATGACTGATGAGCAAAGTGGTCATCAATTTTCTAAGCAAACGGGAATCAGTTTGACAAACTTGGCACAGTCACCGCCGCGACATTCATCAGTCACCATGCAGGGAAGATGAGTGTTGCAACTTAATACGTAAAAAACCTCGAATCTTTGAAATTTAATTTTTCCTCGAAGGTCGACATTGCTTGAAAAGCTAGTGTGGAGTCCTATAAATTGCGTTTTTTATGATGATTATGGAATCAGTGAAAAACGAAACAGACAAAAACACCGACTAGTGTATCATAAATCGCCAAAAACTTTTTTCTCCATTTCTTTCTTTCTTTTTTTTAGTTGAAACTTCAAAAAGTAGACCGATTGGTAGTTTTGCTGTGTGTGTCTCACTTTTATTTATTAACTATAAGAAAAGAGATCAAATTTCGCACCAAATACGACTTTTAGAGACTTTTTAACTCGTGAGTGATACTTGGTCACTCACGAGTTATGATCTAGACTCAAATAGGTATATTGACATTTTTATTACAGAAATAGATTATTCTCACGAGTCAGGAGGATTGCATAAATCGTGATGTAGAAATTTAAGCGCTAAAGAAGCGGAAGAAAGAAACGAATTAATTTCTTTTTGAGAAAAAATTCGTGTCAATAACTCTCCGATCATCAAGATTGAAACGTCACTCAGAGTATCATGTTTCAGCAAGGAATAGAGAATACATAAATCGGAACTTGGATATTTTTTTCTTGTCTCTCTTTTTCTTTTCATCCCGGTTGCTTTCGTGAAGTTTCGTCATTTCTCTGTTGATAGGGGGTAACTTATGGGGACAGAAAGGCAACATTTTTTGTGATTCTGTGTGATTTGAAGTCAAATTGGTGAGTTTTTTAGTGCAGATTGCCTAAGATTCTCCTGGTACCTAAAAATTTACTTTCCGAGGAGAAATTTGGCAACATTGAAAAGTAAAGTACTTGCAGTACGTTCTTTTTTGAGGGAAAAGACGGATTATTGAGAAACGTCTAATGCAGTCAGGCTGATTTCACCGCACAGGAGAGGTCGTGCAAAATTTGGAAACTTTAAACGCTTATAACTCCGTTAATACAAAACTTCGAGGTTCAAAAAGTGGTTCCATTGGTTTCCTCGTGAAATTTTCCTTTAGAAGCACCACTTAAAATTTAAATGTGACGAAAGAAACATTAGAATTTGCAGTTTCAGTCAAAAATTTTGTGTCCGACCCCACTGATTGACTCGATCCACCGTGCAGCGTCCACTTGTTCATTCTCGCCTCGGAGATGTTGTTGCTTTCCGGCCGAAGTATCATAAGCGCCATGCAACAGTTCAAAATTTCCGCCGCCATTTTATTTTTTTACACAGACATTTTTGGTCGAATATGTTCGAAAATTTCACTGAATTTCATCAGCAGCACAAGGAAAATTCAGTGAAATTTTCGGACGGATTCGTTGAAGAATTTCTCTGCTAATAATAAAATGGCAGCGGAAATGTTTAACCATCGCATGGCGCTTGTGTGATACTTTGGCCGGAAGGTGACGATGCAACAACCCGTAGCCGGAAACGGAAACTTTTTCGTCGTTCCACGTCTTGACGTCTATATTTCCCGCCGCTCATCCACTTTCAACCACGCGTCTGTCGCCCCGAAGTTCGCTCAACCCGACCGACAGCCCAATAAAACCGGAACACGTGACCGACGAATTGAGGAAAATTGGGCGTAGAAGAAGACGTAGCGTGGGCATCACCGTTGCCACATCTAACCCAAAATCCCTCGAGTCCCCGCACAAAAATCCCTGTTCCCCGACCGCCCAGGCAACTTCGCCGTGCTTCCACGCTTCAAGCACGGGCAATAAAACGCAAGAACAATACGGCGGTCGCGCCGCGGAGGTCGTGATAAGGCAATTGGGCAAGTGTACGCCACGCGGGGAGGCGGGGGTGGACAAGTTCAATTCCTGATTTTCGGAGAAAGTCGATAGGGCGAGTGCCGTGACACCCCGGACTCCTGTCCAAGGTAAATGACGTTAATGAGAAAGTGCAATTCGGGCGGTCGACCCGAACGCGACTTTTCGCCATTCGCGGGTGTTTACAGCTCGCGGTGCCTTCCGAGCAAGAGAGCACACGAACTGAACTTGGAAGAGTTTGAGGACCGTTCTTGGACCGCGTTAAGCAGAAAGGAACCAAGCCACATTAGCTATTGCCAAATTTAATTAGGCAGTTAAATTTTTACATGAAAATGGTTTTGCGGATTTTTGTGCAAATTTCCGTGAATTATCTGCATAGTACGAAGAAAATTCCCTTCCGAGCAAGAGAGCTCACGAATTGAACTTGGAAGAGTTTGAGGACCGTTCTTGGACCGCGTTAAGCAGAAAGGAACCAAGCCACATCAGCTATTGCCAAATTTAATTAGGCAGTTTTTTTACATGAAAATGGTTTTGCGGATTTTTGTGCAAATTTCCGTGAATCATCTGCATAGTACGAAAAAAATTCCTAAAATTTTTTAAAGGAATCCGCATAAACGCTCTCTAGTAAAGCATTAAATTGCCCAGTTTTTGCACGGAGAAAAAAACCTCGTGCGTGGGACCCGAAGTTTAGGTCATATGGATCTCTGAAGTTTTCAGATCGGGCATCTGAACACTCTTTAGGTCTAGCTGTTAAGGTTCGGCTCACACATCTGAAACTTCAGTTCTTACATCTGAGGTACTTCGATTTTCACATCCGAATAACTTCGGTCCTTACATCTAAATTGATCGTTAAATCGTTCCTGGGACTTCAAAAGGACTCTTACAAAGATGGCACTGTTATTAGTATTGACTAACCCAATATTTTTCCCAACTTCGCAAGGGAGAATTTTTCCTGGGATAAATCCCATGAAACGTCCCGTGGAGACAAGGCCTAAGGCACGAATAAGAATTTACTTTAAAATATTCAAAACCGGCGAAATTTTTCTTTCTAGTTTGTGAAGTCCTCGACGTATCCAACGTGTCATGTGGGAAATTTTGATAGTGAATAATTTCTTGCGGTCCATGTTTGCTTCCTTGAGTGGTCCGTTTAGTATGCCGTCCACGCGATGCGCGTCATGCGTATTCCATCGATTATTCACACGGGCAATTAAGAGGTCCGAGGGTAAGGAAATCGCCCGAACCACCTGCTGTAGTCTCCTCAATCGTTAGCAGCTTTCAACTTTCATCGCATTGTTCCGATGTTCCCGCGTTCACAGCCTCGCGAGCCGCGCAGGCGTTGATCGGTGTTTCCTCATCGGTCATCGGTGACTTCCGCCCGCACTCATCGGGCTCATCACTCATCACTCATCGCTCGTTCCCTCCAGGGATTTTTAAACAAATGTTTTCCTTCGGCGGGCTCCGAGTGAGAAATCAATACGCTAACGACCCGACAGGGTTGCCACAATCGGAAAATCCGAATTTCCCGATTCAGATTTTTCTGCCGTGGTACGGAAGAACGTCGTATCAGCCTTCAGATGTTGCCAAATCTTACTTCACAAAACGGAAATTTTCCACGAAACCTAAATGTATTTTTTCCCTAATCTTTCAATAAATTTGATTTGTAATTTAGTCTAAATTATCTGAAGGTCTCGAAGGAACGTATCCAGAACTTTCCCAGAAAATGAATATTTTATCGGGGGAAATATGACAACGTTGGAATGTTCATACGGCGTTTTTGCCTGCGTGCCGAGTCTCGTTGCATTGGTTGGCAGCCGTGTAACAAATGAAAATTAATCGATCAGACGCCGTTTCTCCCTGTTATTCCATCCTCAGCACGCGCCTCGCTCTGCAAGAATCGCGCAACTCCGTCGGGTTTTCATTGGATTTATGCTTTTTTTAGTGAGCAGGGAAGATTCTTCCCCGGGTGAGTTTCGTAACCGTGCTGACCGCGTAAGTTACGGAGCTTAATCAGGCACCTATTGTATGTTCGCCGGGCGGAAATTTTGATCCTGGGCGGATTCAGCCCTTTGAGTCGCTGAACAATGAGAACCTCGAAGAATTCGTCACTTGGCTGACAAAAGAGCGTAACTACAATTTGAGATGAGCCCGGAAAAGCATTGAGTTGTATGGAAGACAGGGTTCATTGAAGGGTGTAGTTACGTCCTTATGTCAGCCAAGCAACGGATTGATGCTTCGCGAGACGTTTAAAAAGTATTGATGCCATCCTGTGAGCCGAGAGGATCAAATCCTCCTCGTGGAGTAACCATCAATGGGGTCCGCTACAGGGCCGGATTTACCTATTTGCCGCCCATGGGCCGCCTGTATTTTGCCGCCCCTTTCTCATTCGTTTTGAAACATCAATAAAAACCATCAAGTGAACGTGCCGGAGGGGGAG
>NW_017547257.1:10833-33731 GCF_001854935.1 Bemisia tabaci
GGAGTGATTTTCACCCCGAGCAGAGAGTGCGCCATTGCGCGCACTACTGCACAAACGCGACCCATGAGAATAAGAGGCGTGATTTCAGCCTTATCAACCATCCGACCCTCGAGGCTCAGTGGCAGAGCACTGGACTATCACCAACGCGGCTCGGGTTCAAATCCACGCGGGAGCGCTCGGAATTTTACGCTACAAATCGTCGCAGGATCTAAGGTAAATGGTTAATGTTGTCATTACTAAGGTAATCCGAATTTCAATTGTGATAAACTTGTAGAAACCCGTATCTAATGTTCATGGCAAGAACTTCCATGTCTATTTGACAGCGTGCGCTGAGTATGTCGTAGAAAGTAGTTCAGTCATTAATTGACAGATAGCGCTATCGGCGTAATTTCGTGAAATCTTGAAACCCTGCGCGGTAGCGTCGCGTGAATTCTTGTAGCAGCATATTGCCCCTTCCTCGAGCCTTCCCTCACCTCTCCTGAAATCACTCCTTTGTGTGGTGATTAGCACCCTGTGGTCGGGGTGCATTACACGCCAAGTTCAGGAGTGTTGTTCCCTCCGCGCCGTCGGTCACTCGTTCGTATTTTCACTCGATTTTTCCATGGGCAAAATAGAGGCGAAGTAAGAGTGATTCTCACCCCGGAATCTTCTAAAATTTCTAACAGTGTAGCCACATGGCAACACTGTCGAGTTTGGAGAAGCGTACATCCGGACGGAACCTAGAAATTTTTCGGACACGTTTTATCCGTGTACAGATGTATAATTCTCTTCCTAATGATTTTAAGGATCTACCTCGTGAAGGTAACTTAGTAGCAATTTTCTATCAATTGAAAACGTTCTGTTTAGTAGGAAATGCATAAGATTCAAAAGAGTTCTTATAGGTGATTGTTCTTCTTAATCTTTTAACACAGCCTGCTTTTTGACATGCATCATAGCCGTCATTTGGCGGCATCTATGTATGCGCTGTTGAATAAATAAATCTCAAGATTATGGTGAATATTTATTTAATTGCTTCCTGAACACTTGAACATTCGATAGATATAGAACGCCTTTACTATTGTAGTGCTATCTTCTATCCAAAGATTTGTTTCTATAGTCTAACTTGTTTGATTTTTTTATGAGTATGATACGAATTTGTGATGTTTGAAATTCTTTGATAACTGTTGGAGGGACACTAACTTCTTCCATTGTGCTCAGTGGAATTTGCACAACGATATGAAAAAAAACTAAAGTTTAAGTTTATATGGGAACTGGGTCAAATATTTACACAAGCCTTGCATATTTCTGAAAAAAAAACTCGCTTGAATTTACACAAATGATCAGCGTTTATACTAAAATTTTGTATTTTTTTCTCTTGAGTTTAGGAATAAATCGACAACTTCCGAGTTTATTCAAACTCAATGACTATTTCTAAAAACACAATACTAGGAATAAACTTCGGTGTTTTTGTGTGTTTATTCACAGGGTTGGGTTTTTTTTTTCTGGAACACGAGTAAAAATTGTGGAAAAAATTGTTTAAAAAACATTTACAATGATGTGTATGAATATCAAAGTATGGACTATTTTAACACAAATCTGTTCAAGTATATACTCGGGGATGTGTGCGAGTTTTTACGCTGACACAAGGCTTGTGAAATCATTTGACCCAGTTCCCGTATAAACTTAAGCTTGTGTATTTTTTTTTTAACTGTGTACAAACGAACTGTACCTTAACATTTTCATATCCCAGAAGCTAACGTTCCCATGACGAATATTGCTATCGCTAGTGATTGCAAAATCCAACTTGTTCCCAAGTTATAATCGGAAAGCAGAAATGACCGAGATGTCAAACCCGCAAAACTCATTCTATCGGCTAAAACGCGGCTATATTCCTCAAACGGGGCAACTGACATGACAGTGCTCCTGTTACCAAATTTTAGTGACATTAAATCAGATTTGAATTTTCAAACGGAGCAAAATGAATTTTTAGTAGTTTATCATCGCTGAGTTCAGAAATTTCTGACAGTCTTCAAGAAAATCACCTTTTAAAAATTACAATTACTGTTTCATGTAGTGCTAAGAGAAAATATATAAGATGAAAAACAGAATGCACGGTTGAAACTTACAGTGATTGGATAATTTGGGACATTATCCAGCTGCGTAGGGAAAACGTCAAAAGCTAACAAAATGTCTTTCATTGCCGCTGGTGTCATTTTATTTAGTGTCATGGTCGTTGGTACTGCACTGCCAATATTGAATGTCATCAGCAACCCTTTGAGCAAGTACCTTCCAAAGGAATTTGGAATGATTTTAGGCATCTTGGGCCTCAATGTTCCTCTTTGTTGTTGTTCGTTTGTCTCGATGAAACTCTTGAGAGCTGTAGGTGTAGCTGTTGCTACTTCCCAGAATCTGTAAAAATAATCCATACCTAATTCAGATTTTCGAGTTATAATCATGCATGTCAGTTCAAAATAGAGGTATTACAATAAGTCCGTTTTTCTGTGTTTTGTCGGTAAGGATCAAGTTTTATTTCCATTTTTCGGATGAGTAGAGGCTTGTGAGGTGTACAAATTCTGAAATTCCTCAAAACAGTTACAAGCGTTGCACAAAAGAATAGTCTAGACCGTGGGGCTATAAATGATATCCGAGAATTATTGTGGTCATAATACTAGATACCTGTCAATGTTAAGCATGTGCCAAAACGACGTGATCAGAAATCATGGTAAGATTTTCCAAGAACCACATGTAGCAGTAGGAAAGACCACATTCCTTTCTTATTAAGAATCTAAACAATAAAATGTTAGGATAAAACTCCGTTTTTCGATCATGCCTAGGTTAGTGGTAGGAATCTACTTACCTAACTTAAATTTTATCGGAATTTCTTGTCGAACTTGCTCAAAAAAGCATCTTCTGCGATCACTTAAATCCTTCAAAAACATTTTTTTAAACAAACGCCGCTTTAAAGCACTTCATCTGGGGGGTTTTTTCTCATGCTTTTCAATGAAAACAAATACTCTCTGCCAATAGGAATATAATACGTAAGATACTTAAAACACCTGGCCGGGATATACTAATGAACTATAAATTGTTTGATGTTGGATGTCCCACTTTATCCTCTTTCCTCTTGTTCACCCTCGCAACAAAAACGTGACTCACATTCTCAAGAATGAATGCGATGGAAACAAAGTCTCAATGTTATTATCATGAAACCAAGTTCATATCTTATCTAATCTTAATCCAAATTTTACGCTCTTATCTTAGAAACCACGTGAAACCGATAAAATCCCGTCAGACATAAGTAAATGACGTATTCATACATCCAAGAACAGACCGCCTGTGATCATACCCACCCCCTCCCCCTCAGACCGCAGGAATACATTTGAAAACATTGAACGTAATGATGACCGTAGATGATGACTCGTCCCTCATTCATTGATGACTCGTCGCGTCTATAGAGTACATAGAGTCGTAATGTAAGTGGGTGAGCTGGTGCCACTTTTAAGCATTTCCCAGATCCCGAATTCTGAGACTCCTGTGTGATGCCGGGTCTTTTTTTCGATACATAATCGATTGTTTGTTATACACGGGTACCCGGCCATCCGATGTAAACAAAGAAGATAGGAATCACCACGTATTCCATACCGCCATTTTGGATCGAACATGTATCGAAAAAGTGACCCAAACTCGGCGCACACCGGGCTCGGAACTCGTCGAGCAGAACATGGCGCCAGCTCTCCCATTTACATTACGACTCTATGTACTCTATGGTCGCGTCGCATTGCTTGCAAAGCTCAAAGCACTCCTTTTGGACCTTGGGTCTCGCTTGGAATCGTTTTGATTTCCTGTCAACCTGCCAAGGCCCATCCTCCCTCTCCAGCTTAGTTAATCCGTTATTAATCTTTCAGTACCTACCCTTATGCCTAATTCATTTTCGTCAGTTTCATTTTTATTACTCAGGAAATCATACGTGGAATGGATTTAAAATTAAGATTCAGTTCTAAACGTTGCCTTCATCACCTTAATATTGTGACATTTTCAATGTAAATATATTTTATAAAAAAATAAGTGAGAAGTTATTCGTGAATTGAGAGCTCAAAAATGCTGTTAGCAAGTGATTACTTGATAAAATTGTACAATAGTTTGAGTATTTTTGTAATGTTATCAATTTTATTTGGAGTACAAATGGCAAAAAAAATACCGAAGAGAACGCCAGAGGAAATTAGGGTAGCTATGATACGACACGGTTTAGTCCCCCAATTGATTGAAAAGGCACCAGAATATGCTGTAGAGGTAAGAGTAAGAACTCTGAATTCATATTTGTTGAGATAATCATTGGGATATGGAAATTTTTCGTACCTATTCCGAGTTATTTTTTGCTAAATGAGATCATGAAAAACACGTGTCTCCGTCAGAAATTAATAACAACAGGAATTTTCCTGCACAGAGTAGAAGCATCGAGTTCTTCAGTACAAGATAAAAAGAAAATGTATTGTATACGGCATATAACATGACGACGGTGAAACTACCAAACCACGTATCTCGTTTGCGGCGTTTAAAAATCTACGCTCACATTTTATTTTTTTGAAGTAGATCAAATCAATATCACTCCTTGAAATTTTCACGGAATTTTCTCCGCACAAAGAGGAAAAATCACAGAAATTTTCAAGACTGGATGTTAAGTAGTTTTTCATTTAAAAAATAAAGTATGACAGGAAGTCTGCGACGTCGCAAACCGAGATACGTGGTTTGGTAGTTTCACCGTCGATGACCTGTTTGAGTCACTGCGCGAATGTCACAGGTATATGAATTGCATGAGTACAAAGTTTTCATCTTACTGATTTTTTAGCTTTGCTCTCCCTTCCCTCCTCAATGTTTATAAATTACCTCATACTGAATAGTGTTGAAAACAAGGACATCGTTTTATTTTAATATCTCAAAATTCTTTTCTTTCAAATCAACATATTCATATGAAATTATCCTGAAAAGGGAATTTAAATCTATGGCAATATATTTCTCACTTTGATTTAATCTTTACCACTTTCCGGAGCCATTAGTTTATCCTCATTGTGAATACCTAAATCTACATAAGTCATCCTTCCGGTGTTTTTTCACCAAATACTTTACATTTCACAGGTAGCATACGGGGAAAAAATTGTAGATTTTGGTAATAATTTGACTGATGTAGACATGAAAAATGAGCCAACTCACGTGAACTGGCCGGCCGAAAAAGACTCTTTGTACACACTTATGTTAATAGGTAAGTTTCAATTAGTACACTTGTGTTGTGTCTCCCTTCTATATCAATCACACGGAGAAAAACACTTCGGGTACACGAACCAAATAGTCCAGCGGGCGTTTTTCAGTTCAGAGGACTGAGCATTCAGTCGAACAAGCTAACGGTTCAGTTGACAGCACTGAACTTTTTTTTTGAGTTGAAGGTCAGTTCACCGAAACGAAAACTTTAAGCAAATTTTCGCAACTGGAATCGGGTAATTGTTTGGATAGATGTTGTATCGCCGCCGTTGGAATGTGGACCAATCAGAGCCGAGTATCTATAATTTTAAAAATAGTGTATTTCCTTCGGAAAATACACTAAAAAAGGAGACAAATTCCGGATTAGGTTTAGACACCGGTTGCTAATGAGATTAACAGACTGGTGGATTGGGTTGAAAAAAAAACCTTCTTCATTAGCATTTGGTCAGAAATGTCAACCAAGTCCACTCGCGGAAATTTGCCTTTTTCTGTCAATATGAAGCATGTCCCGGTTAAACCTAAGTTTTACAGTTTTTTTAACTTATGTGGTTGGTTCACTTGATTGGAAGCTCGGTTTTTTGAGCCACATAAGCGTATGTTGGACTGTTTGGTTCGTATAGCCAAAGTGTTTCGCTCCGCACGATATATACATAAATTATATGCTAAACTACGCGTACAACTTTTAATGCGGCATGCTCACAGAACTTTATCGTTCAAAAATAACGTAATGTTGGCTCAGGAGAAAAGGGAAGCGCAAGATGACAGATGCGTAACGCGACAATTTTCTAAAAATATTCTGGTTGGAGTAGGATCATATTGATAGTTAGAGTACAAAACGGCACGAAGAACATCTAAACAACTCACAAAAATAGAGAAAAATATGTTGGAATTTAGAAAAATATTATAGTAATGAAAACGTTTTGAAAAGGATCATTTTCTCTTATGCGACCTGATCTTTTGAAAAGGATCTTATCTCCCTTCCAAAAATTCGAATTTGAATCATCGGCACCACTGTGAAGATTATAAGAAAATCTGAATATTTCGAAGCTTATTTTGACCGTGAAGTTTCAAAAGTTGAGGATGATATGACGTCCAGAAGTTCCAAGACAAATATTCTTAAATTTTCAGCTTCTTAGAGCGCGCGTTTCGCCAAGAACCCGAAGTCTTTCCTTAAATGCTCTCTTGGAAAGCTCTCTCCCAGAAGAGAAGGTCCCTTTTCACACATCTGATCACACAGACTATCATTTTGGTCTACTTTAATCGAGATTGGTCGAAGAATATTTCTATTTATTTATTAACTGTCTTCTGATATTTTCAATTTTTCTTTTATTTTCTTACATTTTTCCCTCCTTACAGCTGAAGTAATCTTCATTCTTTCCTCATATATTATTCAGGCCCAGATGTTCCTACTTACGAGCATCCTGATGACAAAGAGTGCCAGCACTGGATTGTTGCCAATATACGCGGGAATGATATTAAAACTGGGTATCATTTATCAGAATACGTAGGGCTCATACCATTCTACGAATACGGTGAGAAAATTCAATATCAAATAAAGGCGTGTGAGCTGTTAGTGCTTAATGTAAACGCGTAAATTTAAGCAAACACTTCATTTCCAATTCACTCTAAAAGTCTGGACGGTTGAAAATGGTCAGTACTCGACAGTCAGCGTATTATTCTATTCGCCGAAAGTTTGACTACAATTTGCGAGATATGCAACCAAGTACCAACCGTAACCGTCATAGCAGTATCCGTCGTGGATGGATGTTATTATCCCGGCAAATTATTATTGTGCAACTTTCAGTCCTAAGATAGACTTCCTAATCACTCATCATGATTCTCAATTTATGACTCTATTTTTTTAGGCCCACATCGACTCTTCTTTCTTGTGTTCAAACAAGCTTTAAAAGATGTGCCACTTAAGTTTGAAGAGGATGAATATCGACCAAAGAGGTAAGCTCATCTGATTCTGATATTGTAGTATTCCTCTTGTAATTTCCATGCAGTTGTGCAACTTTTCAAACGAATATGTTCATACCCGCCCACTTTTCTACCTGTATCTCCTCCTTAGTCTCTTATAAATTTGTGTGCGTCATAATGTCTGAAATATCAAATCCTCTTACGTTCATAATGTTGCAGGATAATCGGCTACATGCGAGGATTTTTCGAGTTCAAGCCATTCGCGGCAAAGTATCGACTGGGTGAACCGATCGCAGCTAACTTCTTCCTGGTTCAAATCAATCCTTACCCGTTCAATTTAACCAATTTTGCCGTAGATAGTGATGGATTGAGCTCCAGGTTCAAACCATACGTAAACCTCACGAATTAACTGACTTCCATGCGAATGAAGATGAGTTGGACGCGCGGTATGAAACAGCACCCTGGCAATGATAACATCCATGCAAAAATCGTCGAGTATATATTTTTTACTGAAAATGTTTTCGTAGAAATTTTGAGGTATTTCTGATGTAACAAATGATTGCACTAGAGAGAATCTAGAGGAAAGTTAGTCAGGGCCGTGTGACGTCCTATGGACGAGTAGAGCGGTAGCCCGTTGACAGAAGGGGGGCGGCAAGAAAAGACGTAAGGAAAAAAGGAAGGGTGAAAACGAAAAAAAAGAAGGGCAAAAAGTGAAAAGACGAGGGAAAAGGGGGAAATAAAAGAGAAAGAAGGGAAAAGAGGCGAGAAAAAAGGAGGATAGTGAGAGAATGCGGATCAGAGGCCAATAATGGAGGAAACGATTAGTGCATTTCTCTTTATTAACACAGCAATTACATATTATTACTACTACAAAATTGATTTTAGAGAGGTGCGGCGCAGTTCAAGTAAGATCGCTTTCATAGCATACCCAAGGGAGTAAAATTACGCCAGGCATTCAAGGACGCTTTTAAACGCGGCGCCTATAATAGGCGACCAGAAGGTTTATTTCGAGAGAAAGTCTCTCTAAAGGCTCCTCCTCGTTTATTCATAATTTCTTAGGATTGTATGCAAGTCAAGATGATTGTTAATATTTTATCTTTAAGGGGGGGGGGGTGTCGGCACTAGAACCGTTGCCCGAACTGTATGTAACAAGGTGGTAAAATAGTGATAGATCCACTCTATACTGCAGGGAGAAAAAAGCCGAAAAGTTCAAAACTTTCGATCAGCGTCAAAAATTGTGAGCTCTAATGAGTACCAGTACAAGACTAAGGGGGAGGGGCTCGGGCAGTTTGCATTAGAACATTGCATTGATTCAATAGAGTTCAAAATTTTTGACTGTAATTGAAATATGTAAACTTTTTGGCCTTGTATTTCCCGCAAAATAATGTTGACCCGGCACTATTTTACCACTTTAGCTTTAAGCCGAAGCGATAAAGCGAACACATTTTTACCGCTATTTAACTATACTTGATGCGTCGTTTTGTTTCCAGCAGTTTATTTAGATGCCGAACTAACAATACTTGAAACGTATTTGATTTTAATAGGAGTAAAAGTGTTAAATAAGTTTTTATTGAAAATTTGGCACGTACGTAAACTTGTATGTTCATCTTCATCTTGATATTTGTAAGATACTAATAATTCTGATGGAGATATGTTAAGAAGAATACTAAAAATGTAAGGCAGTACCGAACCAGTGACTGATTATACACAAACAATGATCTCAAAGATGCCACTTGAGAAAATAACTTAAAATCCTGCCGAAAAAATGAAAAATATTCTTAATATTCAGAAGCTTTTGACTGATTTTTTCCTGTTACTGTCTACTTATCAAAAATCGTCATTTAATCTCTCGTTGCGTTAGAGGATTTTCTTTTTCTAAAATTGATTTGTTATTGTTAACCTCACGGGTCTCTTAGGATTTTATCGTTCATGCATGAAAAAAGTATAATAAACGTGTCTATTAATTTATTTTACTAACATTTTGCTCACTCATTTATTTACAACGATGATGCACAGTTACATATAGCTCGGAAATATGAACAGGAACACGAGAGAATGAAAAATAAAAAAAAAAATGAGCACAACAAAGGCTAAAATATTGAACCACGAGAAAAGCAGGACGTTTTGAGCTGTCTCGGGTGTAAGAACAATCAAAATTAATAAAAATTGAGTCTTGACCTAATCCCAGTTGTTATTACGCAATCGCAACCACTGAACTTTGGTAGACGGACCATCCGAGGGGAAATAGTGGTCACATATTTATCAACAACATTAAACAAGGTGGGTAGGCAACCTCTGCTCCTACACATTTGAAAATTCGAACAGATATTAAATGCGCATTTGCTGAGGCCAATTTTTATTTCTAAAAAAATTGGCGATATGGAGTCCTTAACCTTTCCACCTCTGATCGACAGTTGCATGGCTTGTCCCATGTCCCTATCTTTGACTACGATCATCTCCAATACATCTCTGAAGATGTTCCTCGGGTTGACCCTTTACACTCGAGAATTGTCGAGACCGAGGTATAGTGATGGCCGTGTGACAGCTCGAAGCGTCCTGTCTTTTTAGTATTTTAATCATTTAGCCTTGTTTTCCCCCATTCTTTCATTTTATTATTTTTCCATGTTTAAGTATTTGCAACTGAAATGACTTGACTTAAGTGGCTTTTGTACCCACCCGTTAAAGAATCAAGTTCAAACCGATCTGCAATGCGGACAAATTTGTGTTCTCTCCTAAAACTTGTTCAATTCATTTAAAACCTTTAAAATTCATGTTAAGACACCCTATTTCATTTTGATGATTTGAGATATAAAATTGTTCTTATGTTTATTTTTTCATTTATTTCTTTCTCAATCCAACTTTTCTATCCTTGCATTTTGTTGAGAGGTACCTTTTCACGAACCGTCTTCATCTTCTTCATCATTTATCGCTGGGTCCGGAGGAGTGACGATATCACAACTTTCGTGCACCTCTGCCCAATTGATTGCAAATGGTGCTCCTAGATTGTACTCATTCACAAAATGTCGTGTGGAAAAATTCTCTCTTTTAACTTTCATGAAACTAAAAACAAAAGTAATAAAAATAAGTATTAAAAATTCAATACGAAAGTCTTAGTAAGCTGGTGTGAGCGCAGGCTGCCAATAAATGGCGGCGCGTTGAAACAGCTATCAACAATATTTTTTGCAGTTAAGTTTCTTTCTTCAATACTTAAGAGAAATTTCGTTTGATTCGTCATAGGAAAAAATTGATTTTCCAAATAATGAGAAGAAATTGCTGAAGACTTCCGTGAAGGGCAGTTATGAAGAACCATTTTTTTAATGTTTTCCTTCAATATCAGATTTTTGGATCACAGCCTTTTTGTGAAAGCATAATTTAATTCAATTAAGCATTAGCTTTTTAAAAACGTCTGGTATCTGGAAATATAAAATGTTTGCTTTTTTACTCTGCAAATAAAACACATAATTTTTAACTTATACGTACTCTGTATGATGGTGATCATCTTTTAAATGTAACGTTCCATTTTGTTGGAACACTAAGTAAACGACACGATGAACACCTGGAAGGAAGAAAGAGATATCAAGCAAATGAGCATGGATTAATTTAATCAGCTGAAACACACGTGTATTTTTTTACATTCACAAAATATTAGCGAGATATTTTGAGAGGCTTTGTAATTTTGAAAATTTTGAAGGTAAAGTCGTGTCAACGGTTTACCAATTAACGGAACAACATGTGAAAAAAATTGAAATAAATTTGTGCAGAAATTATAGCAACTTGGAAACATTAGTGATAAAACACATTTTTGGACTGTTCGAGGGGGGGAGGGGGGGGTCTACCATTAAATAATAGGGCCATGAACGGTGCCGCCTTGACTCTTAGTGTACAAGATGTATGGTAATTGATTTGAAAAAAGGAACCAACTGGCTAAAACTAATCCATTTCTTAATTTGCTACTAGTGCTTCTTAGAGTCCTTCAAACATAGATTTAATCACGCATGTTGAATGAAACCGAAGTATCAAAACAACAAAATAAACAATTTCCAAAGCAAGTGATTGTCCCTTATTGGTTCTATGGGGTTATAAGATGTGATTAAGACTTACCTTGTTGGTAATCATAAACTGTTCCTTCATATTCCCCAAAATGATCTCCCTTTCGGAGATTTTGATCAGGTATATTTACCACCAGCCAGTGGAGATACTCCCGATACCTGGGATCCTGTCGGGTGGGCACATCTAAGCCTACAGAATGAAAAGTTATAAATTTTAACTACGGTAGCCATCATGCAAATTGTAGCACCACGGCAGCCTTACAACATGTATAAAGTATAGAATAACATAGAAAAACTCAAGGACTCTCAGCTGAAAACAAAACAAAATGAAAAGAAGAAATTACAAAGCAACGCCGCACCGGAGAGTGCACCGGTCAGTTTTTTTGTAATCAGAAATTTGTACTTGAAAATGGTTTTGATGAGATTATAAAATCATGCCTCACAAATATAACACGGAAAACCATCTTAGGGTTGAGCCCTACCTAGATGTAGGGTATTGAGAAGTACATAACGTCACGTCCCTACAGATTGAAGGCGCGAGACCTCTGACAGTGATCCGCTGTCTATGCTGTGACAGGGCCCTGAAGCAGGGAGGGGCCCAGCTTAAACCCGCACGGGGCCTGTCCCTATGATCCTTAGGTAAAGCAATCTTAGCTACGCCGGGGGTAGGGCTAGGACGCTTCCACGCAGGTCCCAACCCTAAATTCGTTTTTTCCGTGTAATTTTTCTCTCTCGAAGCGTAAAAGTACATTCCCCCGCAACTTTTAATTTTCAAATTGATGTTGAAAATGCAGAATCTTCTCTACGAATTTCAATCTAAAAATTCGGTCTGTTTCCATTTCCAAATTGATGTTGAAAATGTTATTTTAGAATACCGATTACCAAGAAACGAAACCACGTATCTTCATTTGCGACGTTTCATACTTCCTATCATACTTAATTTGTTCTTCGGAAAACTAATCAATATAATTTTTTAAAAAACTTCCTTGAATTTTCTTTTTCATCAGCAGAATCATCTGTAAAAATTTCAAACCGAAAATTCGGTCTGTTTTCCTCAGGAAAAATAAAAAAGGAGTGAAGATTTCGAAACACATTGACAAAGATAATTTGTTTCGCACTTTGGAAATCTATGTAGCACGTCATCTTGTAATCTGATTTTAGAAGCAGTAATAATTATCCGACAAAAAAATTTACCTGTCATAATAAGCGTGTACTTCTCTCCTTTCTTTAGTGGCCAGTTTACAACCTTTGGTGTTTCTACAATATCGAAAACTGTGACTTTATTCCCGAAGCTAAACGATCGACCCCTGTATTGGACCTAAAGGCAGACAAATGTAATAATTTATCATTCATAGACGTAAAAAGGACTCGAGCATCAGCTAAATAATCCAAAAGCATTTTTCAAAGGTAACGTTATCCGAAAAGAATCCGTCGTAAATTTTAAAACTAGGTATAGTAATATTATGCTATGAGGAGCAAAACAATTAATAATGGAGTTGAGTCATACCGTTACAGCGTATAGAGGTGCTTCATCTATGAGATCCGGAATTATTTTTTCCTCTAATATCAGCTTTTTCAGAGCTGCGGCATTTTTTAGTCGTCCTATATCTGAGAGATACACACACTGGAAATAAAAAGCATACAAAAAGGCGAGCGCTGGTGAAATACCACACATTTTACTAAACCCTGACTAAAGTAAACCAAATCATTTATCATTGCTCATAGAAATGATTCCTAAGCGGTAACTTCACGCGGAAAACATGATATCAAATTATGCATTAAGCATTTATATTAACCTCAACTCCTCTCATCGTCCAGATCATATTGAAAACACTGTCAGTTTTTAAGTGATGTGGACGCGGAGAACATGAGAAAATTGTCATCACAGTCCGAGATTTTTGTCTTAGATTGTCGAAGAGATATAAATGAATATCACAGTAAGTAAGTGTTCGTCAAACTGTCAAATAAATAGAGTGGCAAAAAGAACTAATAATGTTCCTCTCATCGTGTCAATCACATGAGTTCATACAGTTTATATGAATTAACTTCGCAATTGTAAATATATTTTTTGCACCCACATCACTGTAACATACTACTAATCTACATCATTAATCGTAAAAAGCTGTGGAATATTTAAGACCACAACACATGCAAGTTGACGCAACTTATCAAAAAACCATTAACAAAAGTTGTAGAAAAATATCCTTTTTACGAGTTTAAAGTATATAGTGAGAGAACTCATAAGAAGCTTGTATTTTTAAATATATAAAAAGAAAATTGAAATTAAAATAATTAAAAAATATGTTGACCAGCTATTTCAAAACAAAAAAAGGTCCCTTTCTAAATTACGAAATGGGAGATACTTTTCGAGGCTTGCTATAAACACCAGGCTTACGGGTTGTACGGAGCAGGTGCATCGAGATTCAGATATAGGTTTAAAAATACATCGTAAAAAACAAATCAGACATTGAATTGAAAAATAGAAAGGAAAAATTTGCGATTCAGGGAAGTTTTTTTATTTGACCACTACCCTTGAAAATCCCAAGTAGGTTCAAATTGAGCCAACTATCTCTTCTGGGCAAGCTATGCGAGTTCATGCATCGTGCCATCGCGCCTTCAATTTGCAGATGCTACACGGACATCCATCAAGCACGAATAGTTGTATCTCTGCGCCGTCGTCAACGCGCGTCCTTTCCCGTTCTCTATTCCCGTGTTGTGTTGGTACAGTTTGTCTTATTTTTGGTGATGCTTTGAAGGCTTACGTAATTTTTAAAGGATGGCATATTTAGAGTAAATCAAATGATGAGTATCAGTTCCCATAATTTTATGATGCAGTTAATTTCACACGATCATAAAGGAATTTCAGATAATATTTGAATTTATATGTATAGAATCTAGCTTCGTCTTCATGAACATGACACTCTATAAAATAGGTTAAAACTCATTGACATTTAGATATCACTTGATGGTTTCGATAAGACTGATTAAATAGCTCATTGACAGGGATTTCCAACGCGCAGGACACTTTTCTGGGTCAATGGCGAGCCATTAATGATCGATTATCGATATTGCCCCATTTGAAGCTGTGGTAAAGAATCGATTACTAAGGTGTTCGCCGCGAATACCCTGTTGATCGCCCCCTATAGGTTTAAATGGCAAATCAATCGATACATCGCAAATCACGCCACTCCAATGTCCTGGATCCATTATCACGTTGCCCTAATTAAGTTGATAATTTATTATCGAAATTGTTTGCAATAGTAAGAAGTAGGTGCGGTACTTTTTAATTTATAAAAGTCTGTTTATTTCATCGCAGACATCAGTTTGACTGTATTTCTCACATCTTTAATTCGTCGCCTAGCTGACATAAGGGCGTAACTACACTCTGCAATGAACCCTGTCCGTCATAAAATTCCATGCTTTTCCGGGCTCATCTCAATGTGTAGTTACGCCCTTGTCAGTCAAGCGACGAATTAATAAAATATGCAAAATAACGCGATTGATCAAGAAAAAAAGCATGGAAGGTTGTGTAGATGTCTTTATTTCTTTTCATTTCTGTACTAAAATAATTTACACAGTCTTTCGACTTTTTCACACTGTACAAAAAACAAAAACTGTAAAAAATCTGGATCAAAGGCATTTCCCCTTAAGATCTGTTGAATGATCCCCAGTTAATTCGGAACCAGTTACCAGCAAACGGCACTCCGTAGGCATGGTTTTTTGTGAACTTGGCAGTCGAAAATTTCTGCCGCGCTTTATCGTTTGGCCTGATAACAAACGTTAAAATTACAAACTAATAAAGTTGAATAATGTAAATCCACATTTGAAGAATGAAACATGCATTGAAACGTGGAAAGCAGATAATTCTTAGGTTTTATTTTCTGTTTTTGTTTTTCTCTCCTTTTCTTTTGTATTTCAATTTCTCTCACACAGTGAAAACTTATTTAAACTGAATGGGAAAACGTTGAACAATTTTTAAACTTTGAAAATTTTTTGACTGTTTACATACAAATAAGTCGCTTTACAGCACTCCCTCACGTTTACGACTCCTAACCTCCACTGCTCTCTTTCAAACCATAAATCTTGGGGCATTGAGCACCTTAACATTTCTGCTTCAATCCCCTCCCTCCAACCTTTCATTCGGCGCCCTCTGCGTCTTCTCCCAGGAGGAATCCAATCAAGGACCTTCTTCGGCAACCTGTCTCCTGCCATTTTCTGGACATGACCATACCAAATGAGTTGTTTTGTCATAATGTCATGCACGATACTCTCTTGACAGTTTTCATCTATAAAAATTCCCAAGGTTGAGTATCATATTTTTCTTTGGTCCTTCGAATGGTGGAGTGATTACATCATATCCATATTTTTAAATCATTCAAAGATGTTGATTAAAGATGTTTTCTTTCCTCTTTCTTTAACACACAGAAAAATAGTGAAACTAACGTTACAGTTTATTTAAAAAATATGGGGGGGGGAGTTAGTTCCCCATTTTAATAAAATTCTATTTAATATCTAGTTCAACTTACACTGGAGGAAGATAATCCTGCGAAAATGACATGTTCCCTTTTGGCTGGATATAAACCAGGAAAATATACCGTTGAGAACCTGAAAATTTGGACAAAAATATAATTGCTATCACGTTTCCCATGGCATAGGTAAAAATAACAAATATTTCATATTTCTTTTCATCCTATGTTTAAAATTTGAAAAAGTTTACTCACTTAAGCATAATTTCTACTAACCATGTGCAGTTGGCGTCGGAGGTGGAATATAATCAGTCAAAACTTGGCCGTGATCCACGTGAATTCCAGGAATGTTCACAACCACCCAACACTGGTACTCTCGTTGCGTAGAGTTATTCGGATCGGGCATATCTGGGGCTGTAAATCAAGTAAACAGTCAATTGTTTAATCCAGACTCAACACAGCAAACTTAGATCAAATTATTTTCAAATTGGATCTCATATACTTAGTTGCAATCTTTGTAAGTCCAAAGCATGAACCACAATTTGACGCTTTTTTTTCTTCAAAAATTTCAAATACTCATTCTTGAAATTATGAGGGAAAACAAAGAAATTATTTAATTGGTGTCTGTTAGACAGGCGTGAGTCCAAAAACTCATGAGCACTAGCAGTGGCGTGAGGTGCTTTGCGATATATCGATTTTTTTGCCATTTAAACCTATGGAAAAGGATCGATAAACAGGGTGTTCGCAGCGAACACCTCAATAATCGATTATTCACCGCAACTTCAAATGCGGAAATATCGATAGATCGCAAAGCACGCCACGCTACTGAACCCAAGCGTTCTGCGTCCCTGCGTGATCAACGGAAACCGGGGCATGATTTTTTCAACTCTCGCCCGTCTGATAGAAACCGATTCAATTATAAACATTAAAAGTTAGATATTGTTTTAATACTTACTACGAAATATTTTTTCGTCAATGTACGGAATGTAGAATCCTTTAAATTCACACATCTCTTAAATGCTGAAAACAAATTCTCTTAATGGGGATTTAAAAACAATTACTCGGGCCTCTTCAATTTTTAGACATACTCTCAGACCAAGATAACAACAGCGTATCTCGATTATGGTCCATACTGTGTGGTAGTCAAATGCTTTTCCAGTGAATCAAGTGAGATAGAAATACTTCATGGTGGTATAATGATGGATACTAATAAGTAATACAATAGATTTGACTCACGTACACAATTACGTTTTTATGAGCGGGAGGTTTGAATTCACGCGTCAAATAATATTTAACATCTTGGTTAGGAGATACTTTCAGTCATTTTCGTTGCACGAATCGTGCTTTACATGAAATTTTGGTTGAAAAACTTATCAGAACGCTTAACTTTGACCTTGTCTAGTGGTCCATTTTTTGTGTGTAAATTTTGACCGGTCAAGGATATTAATCTAATTTTATAACGTTCAAATTTTACTAATTTTGAATCTTAACTCTTACAATTTGACATTCCGTCCATATTCTCTTACACTTCAAATATTGCGACGAATTTCTCACCGATAAAAATTAGAGAATAGTAAATCTCGTCATCATTTGGCCAAGAGCAAACTGGTTTTTTGTTCAACTGTTCGGGCAAAAGGTCTTCACCTAGATCTGCAGAGACATTTTCCCAGCGCACCTGTGGAGTAGAGCCACCTATTCAGAGACATAATTGGGCATCTATTTTCCCAAAAGAGAGCTCTTGAAATGGATTTCGAATTTTAATCGGAGACACAAATAGGTATCCTCACCGACAAAAATTAGAGTATAAAATAGGTTCTCTTCATGCGGACAATACAACGTTGGCTCGTGAAGCACCTCGTGCTTGAAGAAGTTATCCCCCATTTCAGCTGCAAAAATTACCATCGGTTTAGGATTTAAAAAAACTTGTAAAATAAGTACCAAGCAGGGCCGGATTTACCTACTTGCCGCCCATGGACCGCCTGTATTTTGCCGCCCACATCTCATTCGTTTTGAAACATCAATAAAAACCGTCAAGTGAACGTACCGGAGGGAGAGGGATGCATAAGACGCGTTTACTCGTGTTGGATACATTTTTTGCGGAAGCCCTGTCAACACTACTAGCAAAAATTCACGGAACTTGGCGCGAAAGTTAAGTTCCGTAAACCTGTCTCTAGGTGGACAGTGCCTTCCATTAGTAAGAAATGAACGATAAATAAAAATTATGAAAGAACAATCGTAAATGTGGTTCAATAATTTTAACTTCCACCGCCGCGCCGTGCTGATCGCTTTTTGTTTGGCACAATGCGTGAAGTATTCCTACACTCTTGTAGGCGCTACGCCTTTTACGCCGACTGCTGCTGAACGCACTGTGTTTGACGCAATGCGTGAAGTATTCATGCAGACTTGTAGGCGCTATGCGTCACACGGCGACCGCTGCTGACCGCACTGTGTTTGACGCCATGCGTGAAGTATTCATGCAGTCTTGTAGGCGCTAATATGTGTTACATGCCGACCGCCGCGCCGAGGGCCTCTCCTTTTCATCTCAAGTCCTCGTCATCATTGCTCTCTGCGCCGCGCCGCTCCAGGGCAAATTGCGTGTTTGGTTTCTCTCTCAACTGGACTAATGAAAGGGCAGCCAACCCTCTGACACAGAAATGTCACTGACAAAATTCAGATTACAATGTTAGACCAAAACGGCCAAGAATGTTCATAAATGAGCGTTCTGGCCAGATTGCGTGCTTGGTTTCTCTCATAACTCGACTAATTAAAGGTGCTGTCTTTTGTATCGCCGCACGACGACAAATATAGAAATTACGATAATCACAGGAAATGCAAGATTTTGTCGCCGTTTGCAATTTTATTTTTATACCTACATTTTAAAAAAAAAATTGCAAAATTTGCCGCCATGGACCGCGGCCCATGTGGCCACCCCCTTAATCCGGCCCTGGTACCGAGTACAAGGTTACACAATTTGAGCCTATTTTTGCAAAGACGGTATCACGTGCTTGTGTATATTCATCGGTATAACAGAATCATTGATACTGGCCTCTTAAGGCAACATCCAAAGTTTTAAGGGTTTCGGGGGTATATTCGCACAAATTGATGGTGAAACTGTAGAATTGCAGACTTCCTTTCATACCTATTTTATTTTCTACATGAAAAACTATTGAACGTTATTTTGTAAAAATTTCAGTGATTTTCCCCTCTTCATGAAGAATTTTTTGTGAAAACATCAAGCTATGATATTGGTTCGGTCTACTTTCAAAAAGTAAACTAGTAGCGGAGATTTTGAAATACCGCAACCAAGATACGCATTTTTAAGGTTTCACTAACAATACATTGAGTTTGGCAGAAACGCGCCATTTTGTATAATAAATAAGTCTGGAGTAGTTTTTAATTTGAGTACAGACAGTATGCTAATTAAATGCGATACCAGCTCATTCAGTGGACCATTACTCCGTTTGAAGGATAAGAGAGCAGTCAGACCAGGCATAAACCAAAATTGTCTACAACATAGTGTCTGAGAGATTGCTTTTGGGAAATGAACACGTGGGGTGCTTGGTCTTATTAGGCTGTGTTGCTGAATTTTTCGGATCACAACTTTGCCTCATATATACCGTTTCCGGTTCAATCTGCGTTAATTTATTGTTTACGCAAACGGAACTACAAAACTAGGCTTCCTCTTACCTGCAACACATTAACAGGAGCGTACTGAATTACATCTGGGATGATTTTCTCCTTGTATAACATATTACTCAAAATTACAGGATTAAATAGCCTCTCTTTCGACATTGCAACTTGCAATTGTAAACTTAGCAAAACAATTGAAAATGTCTCGAACATCGTGTCGAAATTTTCAGTGCGTTGAGTTGGCTTTGACCTTTGGTTTCATCGATATCTGTCGGCTTCTGCGCAGATTAAAAGGAAAAAAGTTAAGATTGAAATGCACGACAAAAGTTACAGCTAGTTTAGATATTTTAAGTTGAAGGAGCTGTCCAAGAATTATGGAATATTCCTGATTTTTTTTCACATTTCACGTACTTTATAGACTGAACTACTGCAACTCGTATAAGTGTTTCTTTGGTGTCAGTAAAATCTATTGTAGTTTATGATAACATAAAAAAGAAAAAAACATAGTTCCAATTCACTCTCAGAAGTGTTCAAAGGAGAGTTACATGGTCCTAGAATGTTAATTAAAATATGATGCGCTTTTATATCTTTGTCACTTGATTAAAATTCAAGACACGATGTAACTCTAAAAATACTACCAGCTGACATTTTTTACAGAATATATCTCTGTTAAAGTGAGGAAAAGTTTCAAAATATAGCATGAGATGTTTCATCTTTGGTTCACTGAAACATAGGAGATAAATTATGTTATAGGCAGCCTGTAATGATTTATTTCCTCAGTTTTGCATCCAATATTTGACAAATTCGAATTTTGAATTTTAAAATTTACTTCGACAGCATCCCACGGTTTTATTTAAAATTGCCAATTTTTCTGAAATTGTTACCCTTTAACGTTATTCTGATTTTCTAAGTCTGCCGTTTATTTTTTAAAAGAGTCCTTTTTACTTTCTCGGAGCTAATTGTTAACTATCTTAACAAATAATTGCGAACAAAACTTAGTGTGTACCAATAAAAATATTAGGGGTCCGACATATGTTGAGTAATGCTTCCGCTAGTTTCATTTTACCCTTTTACTGCTCTTATTATGTTTATAATACGAGCAGAAAAAGGGTAAAATGAAATTACAGAACCTCGCTGTATGTTGGAAACAAGGAACTTTTTTACAAGTAGGAACTATCATCGTGAATAAGTTACTTTAACTAAAATAATTGAATTATCTATCATAATCCGAGGTAGAAAGTTGTTTGGTAGGTTAACTGACGAGCTAGACACACAAAGCACCATATATAGTTGCTTAAAAAACTCAAATGTACGATCATCATGTAGGGCAAAAAAACTTGTGATAAGTCGCAAGACTCAAATGATTGAATTCGGAGGCACCGTGCATTAAAATAATGGGTAGTTAATGAGACTTATCAGCAGTGTTGCAGTCTCTGCAAGAAAAAGTAATACAAGTTCACTTCAGGCGAACCGACAAGGCGAAAAATAAACCAAACTTTTGAGTTGAAATTTCTCTCTGTGTTATGCGAGTTCACGCCTCGCGCCATCGCGCCTTCAATTTGCAGATGCCACACGGACATCAATCAAGCACGAATAGTTGTATCTCTGCTCCGTCATCAACGCGCGTCCTTGCCCAAGCTCTATTGTTTTATTTTGTATGGTGCTTCGAGGGTTAACGGCGTGGTTTTGAAAAGATGACACACTTCGAATGGAATCAAATGATGAGCATTAAATTTGTATCCATAATTTTTTTAATTACCTAATTTCACACAATCATGAAAATAAACGAAAAATTATTTAATTTATGTAGAATCAACCTTTATCCTTATGAAAATTACACTTGGTAAGAGAGTAAAATCTTATTGACATCAGTGGAGAGGCATGAATGATTGATTTATCGATATTTCCCCCCATTTTAAGCAATAAAGAATATATTATTGAAAGGTGTTCACTGCGAACACCCTGTTTATCGAACCATTTCTATAGGTTTTGATGGTAGATCAATCGATATATCGCGAAGCACGCCATGCTTTAATCGAGATTGAGACATCACTTGATGGTTTCGATAAGACTGGTTAAATGGCTCATTGTCAATGATTCACAAACGCGCAGGACACTTTCCTGGGTCAATGGGGAAGCGTGAATAATCGATTACTTAGTGATATTCCGCCTTGAAGCTGTGGTAAAGAATCGATTGTAAATGTGTTCGTTGCAAACACCCCGTTCTGCGATCCTTATCCATAGGTTTAAATGGCAGATCAATCGATGTATCACAAAACACGCCGGGCCACTGTCCTAGGTCCGTTATCACGCGTTGCCTCAATGAAGTTGATAATTTAAAATCGGAATTTTTTCCATTAATAAGATGTAAGTGGTATTTTTCAATTCATAACATTCTGCTTATTTCATTGAAGACCACTTGTAGACAGTGTTTTTCTCACAGCATTAATCAACATGCGAAATAATCGATTATTTTGCGAGTATTTTGAAGCGAGACTTATAATTAAAGATTGGTCAAGAAAAAAAGCACGAAAAGGATGTAACGATGTCTTTATTTCTTTTTATTTCTGCACTAAATATAATTTACATTTTCTTATTTGATACTGCACAAAAAAAGATAAAAAACTTTGAACAATCTTGATGAGAGGCATTTGCATTCAAGATCTGTTGAATGATCCCCAGTTTATTCGGAACCAGTTAGCTGCAAACGGCACTCCGTATGCATATTTTTTTGTGAACTTGGCAGTCGAAAAGTTTTGCCGCACCATATCATTTGGCCTGGTAACACACGTTAAAATCATAACCTAATAAGATTGAGAAATATGAAACCAAATTTTGAGGAGTGAAACATGCATTAGTACGTGAAAACAGATAATTCCTCTGTTTTACATTTTATGTTTTTTTTTTCTTTTTCTTTTTTATTTCTCTTACAATGAAAACTTATTCGAACAAAATTACGAAGCATACATTTGGAAACAGGTTTGAGATGCCCCAGTTGATTAACATATTATTCTTTGGTCTTTCGAATGATTGTGGTGATTTTATTATATCCAGATATTTAAATCGTTCAATGATGCCGATTAAACATTTTTCTCTTCCTCTATCTCCAACATACAGAAAACCGGTAAAATTAAGTATAGATTTTATTTCAAAGAGAAGGACATTTGAAATAAAATAATATTAATTACCCATTTTAATAATATTATATTTAGTATATCGTTCAACTTACACTGGAGGGAGATAATCCTCCGAAAATGACACGTTTCCTTTTGGCTGGATATAAACCAAGAAGACATACCGTTGAGAACCTGTAAATTTGAATAAAAATATAATTACCATTACGTTTTCGACAGCATAGGTAAGTACAACAATTACTTCAAAGGAGGAGTTGCGTTTTGGGCCTTTTCCGGCCCCACCTGGATTTTGCTAAATGTTTCATATTTTCAAAGTACTAGTTTTAGGTAGACTCTGTGCCAAATATTAGACCGAACGGAGCCCATGCAAGGGCGCAGCAGCGCCTCAAACCCAAAATCCTGGAATCGAAAAACAATTATTTTCGTCGACTTTTTCGACTGTTATCACTCTTCCAGCACATGATTCT
>NW_017547257.1:33820-85254 GCF_001854935.1 Bemisia tabaci
TCGAAATTTGGGGACTTGAAAACGCAATTTTGAACTAATTTTGAACTTACTAAGATAATGTCGAGGAGAAGTAAGGAGAAATTGGCTCATTTCGCGAGAATATCGTATGACCTTTAAAATGACGTATTTGGGGGTCCGAAACCCCCCTTAAAATTAGTTTGAAGTAATTTCTGTGATTTTTACTTGAAAGTGCTTACAATTTGGTAAATATTCCCGTTTTATTTTTTTCTTTACGATAATTTGAACCGGAGATATGATTTTTTGAAAATAGGTCAAATTTGACCTTTGACCTATCATAACTCGGTCAAAAATTAAGATATTGATTTGCGGTTTGCGCCAAAATTCTTAATTTTTTATGCTCTTTCTAATGATGTATCACAAGATAGGGGTTACCATTTGAAAAAAAAAAGTTGGGGGCCCCCGCGCCCCCCCCCTGAGGGGGGGAAAAAATTTTGACCCCCCTAGAAGATGGACCCCTTTAAGATAGAAACATTCCCAAAGTTTCGTTTTTCTATCTCTAACCGTTCAAAAGTTACGAGGGGGGGTACGGACTTTTGGGACACCCTGTATAAATAAATTATGTTATAGGCAGCGTGTAATGATTTATTTCCTCAGTTTTGCATCCAATATTTGACAAATTCGAATTTTGTATTTTAAAATTAACTTCGACAGCATCCCACGGTTTTATTTTAAATTGCCAATTTTTCTGAAATTGTTACCCTTTAACGTTATTCTGATTTTCTAAGTCTGCCGTCTATTTTTTAAAAGAGCCCTTTTTACTTTCTCGGAGCTAATTGTTAACTATCTTAACAAATAATTGCGAACAAAACTTAGTGTGTACTAATAAAAATATTAGGTGTCCGACATACCTGTTGAGCAATGCTTCCACTAGTTTCATTTTACCCTTTTACTGCTCTTATTGTGTTTATAATACGAGCAGAAAAAGGGTAAAATGAAATTACGGAACTACGCTGTATGTAGGAAACAAGGAACTTTTTTACAAGTAGGAACTATCATCGTGAATAAGTTACTTTTTCTGAAATAATTGAACTATCTATCATAATGCGAGGGAGAAAGTTGTTTGGTAGGTTAACTGACGAGCCAGACACACGAAGCACCATATATAGTTGCTTAAAAAAACTCAAATGTACGATCATCATGTAGGGCAAAAAAACTTGTGATAAGTCGCAAGACTCAAATGATTGAATTCGGAGGCACCGTGCATTAAAATAATGGGTAGTTAATGAAACTTATCAGCAGTGTTGCAGTCTCTGCAAGAAAAAGTAATACAAGTTCACTTGAGGCGAACCGACAAGGCGAAAAATAAACCAAACTTTTGAATTGAAATTTCTCTCTGTGTTATGCGAGTTTACGCCTCGTGCCATCGCGCCTTCAATTTGCAGATGCCACACGGACATCAATCAAGCACGAATAGTTGTATCTCTGCTCCGTCATCAGCGCGCGTCCTTGCCCATGCTCTATTGTTTTATTTTTTATGGTGCTTCGAGGGTTAAAATGGTTTTGAAAAGACGACACACTTCGAATTGAATCAAATGATGAGCATTAAATTTGTATCCATAATTTTTTTAATTACCTAATTTCACACAATCATGAAAATAAACGAAAAAATCTTTTAATTTATATAGAATCAACCTTTGTCCTTAAGAAAATCACACTTGGTGAAGGAGGGTTAAATCTTATTGACATCAGTGGAGAGGCATGAATGGTTGATTTATCGATATTTCCCCATGTTAAACAGGATGTTCGCTGCGAACATCCTGTTTATCGAACCTTTTCTATAGGTTTTAATGGTAGATCAATCAATATATCGCAAAGTACGCCACGCTTTAATCGAGATTGAGACATCACTTGATGATTTGGATGAGACTGGTTAATGGCTCATTGTCAGTGATTTACAAACGCGCAGGACACTTTCTTGGGTCTATGGGGAAGCGTGAATAATCGATTAGTGATATTCCACCTATAAGTGGTGGTAAAGAATCGATTGTAAAGGTGTTCGTTGCGAACACCCCGTTCTGCGATCCTTATTCTTAGGTTTAAATGGCAGATCAATCGATGTATCCCAAAACACGCCAGGCCACTGTCCTAGGTCTGTTATCACGTTGCCTCAATAAAGTTGATAATTTATAATCGGAATTTTTTCCATTAATAAGATATAAGTGGTATTTTTCAATTCATAACATTCTGCTCATTTCATTGAAGACCACTTGTGGACTGTGTTTTTCTCACAGCATTAATCAACATGCGAAATAATCGATTGTTTTGCGAGTATTTTGAAGCGAGACTTATAATTAAAGATTGGTCAAGAAAAGAAGCACGAAAAGGATGTAACGATGTCTTTATTTCTTTTTATTTCTGCGCACTAAATATAATTTACATTTTCTTATTTTATACTGCACAAAAAAAGAGAAAAAAACTTTGAACAATCTTGATGAGAGGCATTTGCATTCAAGATCTGTTGAATGATCCCCAGTTTATTCGGAACCAGTTAGCTGCAAACGGCACTCCGTATGCATATTTTTTTGTGAACTTGGCAGTCGAAAAGTTTTGCCGCACCATATCATTTGGCCTGGTAACACACGTTAAAATCATAACCTAATAAGATTGAGAAATATGAAACCAAATTTTGAGGAGTGAATCATGCATTATGACGTGAAAACAGATAATTCCTTTGTTTTACATTTTATGTTTTTTTTTTCTTTTTCTTTTGTATTTCTCTTACAATGAAAAATTATTCGAACAAAATTATGAAGCATACATTTGGAAACAGGTTTGAGATGCCCCAGTTGATTAACATATTATTCTTTGGTCCTCCGAATGATTGTGGTGATTTTATTATATCCAGATATTTAAATCGTTCAATGATGCCGATTAAACATTTTTCTCTTCCTCTATCTCCAACATACAGAAAACCGGTAAAATTAAATATAGATTTTATTTCAAAGAGAAGGACATTTGAAATAAAAGAATATTAATTACCCATTTTAATAAAATTATATTTAGTATATCGTTCAACTTACACTGGAGGGAGATAATCCTCCGAAAATGACACGTTTCCTTTTGGCTGGATATAAACCAAGAAGACATACCGTTGAGAACCTGCAAATTTGAATAAAAATATACATAATTACCATTACGTTTTCGACAGCACAGGTAAGTACAACAATTACTTCAAATTTCTTCTCACTCTGTGTTTAGATTTTGAAAAAGTTTACTCAATTAAGCATTATTTTTACTAACCGTAAGCAAGTGGCGTCGGAGGTGGAATATAGTCAGTCAAAACTTGACCGTGTTCCACTTGAATTCCAGGAATGTTTACAACCACCCAACACTGGTACTCTCGTTGTGTACAGTTATTTGGGTCGGGCATATCTGGGGCTGTAACTCAAGCAAATAGTCAAATGTTTAATTCAAAGTCGACACAGCAAACTTTAATTAAATTATTTTCAAATTGACCTTTATGGTAGGAGTTGCAATCTGTTCACTATGCATTAGTCCAAAAAATAAAACCCCATTCGGAAAATTATTTTCAATAATTCCAAATCGCACAAATTCAAGGAAGTGTATTTGGAATTTTAGAAAATAATGTTTTTTAGCATGAGCTTATGCAACAGAATATTTGTACATTTAATGTAAGAGACATAAGTTTTAGTCCCTCACATCTCTCGTGGACCGAAAAAAATGTTCTATTTGGAAAAAAATAGGTAGGGGCTGTTCGATGATTTTGACATTTTTATTTGGCATACATTATTGGGGTGCTACCTCAATTAAATGTGGTTTTAAAAAACGGTGGTATTTCAATTGGATTAATTGGAAATCCCTATGTCATCGCACAAATAGGGGTAGCACCACAATTTTAGGGGCTAACCCATAACGCTTTTGTCTGTGTAAAAGGGATTCAGAAATGAGTAGCTCCAGCTTTTTTTAAATTTTCAGACATACTTTCGGTCGCGATAACAACAACTTATTTCAGTGCCGCGACAAAGTTGCAAAGAACACTGTTGATGTGTAAATGTTGACCCATCAAGGATGTTAGTAAGGATATATTATGTGTATAAGGATGTATTATGACCTTAAAATTTCACTCCAGTTCTCACTTTCACTTTTTGATATTATATAAATCGCTATCCAATTTTGAAGCTTAACTCTTACAATTTAACATTCCGTCCATGGTCTCTTACAATTTAAATGCTGCAATAAATGTCTCACCGGTGAAAATTAGAGAATAATATATCTCGTCATCATTTGACCAAGGGCAGACAGGTTTTTTGTTTAACTGATCGAGCAAAAGGTCTCCGGAGACTTAGATCTGCGGAGACATTTTCTCAAAGCACCTGAGGAGTAAATCCATTTATTCAGAGACATGACTGAGCATTTATATTTTCCCACGAGAGAGTTCTTAAAACGATTTTGAATTTTAATGGAAGATGCAAGTAGGTATCCTCACCGACAAAAATTATAGTATAAAATAGGTTCTCTTCATGCGGCCAATACAACGTTGGCTCGTGGAACACCTCGTATTTGAACAAGTTGTTCCCCAATTCAGCTGTGACATTATCCTCCCATCTTAGCTGTAAAAATGACCATCAGTCAAGGTTTTAAAAAACTTGTAAAAATAGGTACAAAGTACAAAGTTGCATACTTTGAACCTATGCCTGTAAACACAGCATAATTTACGTGCTTGCGTGTTGATCGGTGATAGGTTCATCGATGCTGAACTATGATACATGGCAACAGCCAGAGTTTTAAGGGTGTCAGGATGTTTATTTGTGCATGGACTGAGTTTGACAAAAACGAATTTGGAAAAAATTAGTTTGGAGTGTTGTTAGTAGTTTTGAATTCGAGTAGTTGTAAACAGTGTAAATACATCTGCGAAATATTCAAATGCAGGGAATGGTTTTATTTAGCTGCCTTTCTGAATTTTTCGGGTCACAACTTTGCCTAAAAGCGTCTGCGGCTCAATCTGCGTCGGAAAATAAACATGCACTAATTTATTCTTTACGTAAACGGAACTACAAAAATAAGCTTCCTCTTACCTTCAACAAATGACAAGGAGGGTACTGAATTATATCTGGGATGATTTTCTCCTTGTGGCACATATCTTGCATATCTGCATTATCAAATATCTTCTGTTCCGACATTACAACCTGCATTTGCAAACTTAGGAATTTAAGAGGCAATAAAATTGAAAATGTCTTGATCATCATGTCGGGATTTTCCGTGCGTTTTTAGGTGTCTTTTTTTTAGGGCCTTAAATTGACTTTGACCGTTGCTTTCATCAATATTTCTTGGCCTCTGCGTAAATTGAAAAACAAATATTTAGGCAAGAAATATAGCATTATAAATAAGTTTGCAGAGGGAATATCTCTTGCCCTAATGCCTTATTTTGAAGGAGAATCGTTGTGGCTCCATGCAACTCTAAAGTATGACATCGTGACACGCAACTGAACTTCAGTTCACTGAACTTGAATGTTTCTAATCCCCATGGAGTCACCCATAACTCCTATTTTTTTTTCGAAATCGATGGATATGCTTGATAAGCCGACTTTAATAGACTCACTGTGAAACTATAGTTTCTTTTTAGATTAGATTTTCTCCCGGTAAGCGATATTGACGTCGTGATTACTTCAGGAAAAATAAAATAATTCAACATCAAACGCAGCAGTTTCCTGGGCCCTCCTTACGTCCCTTCCCGTTCGAGGTGTCTGGGTCAGCCTTGGCAACATAATCCCATCATTATGATAGCGCCACGGCGCCAAGCCGGCAAGGGTGGCGTCAAAGCTTCGTTCATTATACGAGCACCGCGCTCTATGGGGTGAAAGTAGAAGGACAGTTTCGCGTTAACACCGATAGAATTCGTTCACGATTTCAAGCGTATTTGCAGGAGATAATGTCTCCAAAGCTCCGGTCAGAGCAAGCTCCCACAATATGGTAGAAATGAGCTGACTGATTTTAATAAAAATAACCGTTTAATGTCATTAATTAATACCATTGTGATTTTTTTTTTTTTTTTAACTGCGAAGAATGTAAACATGCAGATGTTTCGAATAGAAATCGAGTGTGTATAGCAGCAATTTTCACAAAATTCGAGGTGTGTAACGCGTACCAAACTGATATTTTCGAGCTAATACAAACGATTTGGTTCACAGAAAGTAAAAAATTCTTCGTTCCAATTTTGAGATATGCATTCTCGGTGAATGACACTTTCAGTAAAGGCTGCCTCGCCTCATCCCTCTCCATCTATCCCCACCCGTTGATAACAGCAAGACGTAAGAAAGAAAAAAAGACGGTAACAGTAACAGTGGCGAGACGTGAATGCTCGACTATCGATATTTCTCCATTTGAACCTATGGTAAAGAATCGATTTTTGAGGTTTTCGTCGCGAACACCCTGTTTATCAATCCTGTCAGTGCGAATCAATGGCATTTTAATCGATATATTGCAAAGTACGCCACACCGTTGGATATTACTTGCTTCTTCAACAAGCACTGCAACTGCAAAGTTCAAATTACAAAACTGTATGAATCGGCCATACTTTCTTCTCTCATTCTCCTTTACTTTTAAAATCTCCAGTTCCAATTCGGTCTTTATTTCAACATTCTCCATTAGAATCGACCATATTGTACAATTTTGCCCAAAAACCTATGCTAGACGCATCTAATTTCAGATTTATCTAACTCCAAACACCAACCCTTTAAATTCTGAAACCCAAGAGTCACTACTGAACTTTTAAAACTTCTGAAGCTTAAGCTCAAAATTTAATTGGTTTCGGATCGTCTTGTGAAATTAGCTAACTAACTAATTATTATAATTTGCGCCAAAGAGGTGGATAACATCGTTTATTCTATTTTCTTCTATTTCAAATTAACAACATCCGTGATATTGGACTCAAAAATGTTTCATTCAGACAGACCTTATTAACTTTTTGCTCATCTATCAGTGCAAATAGCATCACGATTCTCCATGACGCGTAACCGTGTTTTCAAATCAATCTCTGGGACTTGTCTAACACCTAGAATAGTCGAAGGAGAATAATGAAACACAGTAGCGTAGCTAGGAATTCTTTAGGGGGGGGGGGGGGTGAAATTTTTGGTCATAAAACTGAGCACAGACTGACAGTGGCGCAGCTAGGAATTCTTTAAGGGGGGGGGGGGTCCATTCAAAAACGTGACGGTAAATTTACATCATTTTGTGTACGTTCCTGATAATATTTTATGTCTGCCCTCCAAAAGTAAAAAATGGTACAACTAAGGAGGCTAAGAGGGAGGGGGGTCAAGCCCCCTTGTAACCCCCCCCCCCCTTGTCTACGCCACTGATGGAATAATATATAATCCACTATGGTGTATGCAAGAGCTGAAGTTTCTTCTAACTTCCCGAGAGGGCCTGTTTTTAAACGCGACTCTAGTTTCGAGCTTGGCGGAGGAGAAGAATACGAGAGCATCGACCGGTGACGACTAGACAGACAGGACGAGGGAAATTACAATAATACCGGGAGGACTCGGAAGAAATTAATTAATTAAAAACTTGGGTGGCCTTAAATTACGAGATCGACTCGAGAGAGCGGGAAGCTCCGGGTTATTTAAGCGACGCAGGTTGCCTAGCTGGGTGTCGCGCGGCGCTGACATGCACCGCCCCGCTCCAACCTTCAAGTCTGTTTGTTTTTGAAGTTATCCTATAAAACAGCGGAGCGTTAATAAAAAAATAATAATTTTGCGCTTGAACCGTGCTCTTCCTCCGTGCCACCAACGTTATTCACGTTACTCTTACTCGAGTTGTCAGATCTCTTTTTCCTCCTCGAAATACTCTCAAAGGTGGCGTCTTGAAAGATGTAAACTTTGATCATAAAATATTCGTGTTCAGTCCAATCGTCAAGACTACGTATAAAAGCTGCAAAGAGAGTGTGATGTAAAAGACAGGCTCATATAACTTACTTTGATCGTATATTCGGGCTCCATTCGCACGTATCCCATACTTTTCAATTCAGGGTAGAGGTCATCAAGCGTTAATCATTGCAGACTTATTGTAAAGTTCCAAACGATATTCTCTCTCCTTGATTGCATATTTTCTCAGGTTAAATGAGTGCTTTAAAAAATAAAAAATAAAAATTATGTATTCCATTCATCAGAAAATAATTGACAATTTTTGTGGCAGATTTACACAGCTCGTAAACACATACTATATTTTACAAATTAACGCAGTTGCTGCAAACCAATACCACTGCGTATTTAAGGTAAGCTCATGGCAGATTATGGTGTGGCAAAATTGAACGGAAACATTCAAATTCAGTTTCATTGCACCATTTTTACCATTTATTTCTTCTTCTTTTTTTTCTTTCTTTGTCCCCAGTTACAACAATTACAGCATGCATATAGACGCCTTGAATACTCATTTTATTTTCTATCATGAAACCTCTCTCCCTTAAAAGAGCAAAAACTTATCCCAAGTGCACTGTATTCGTGCACTTAACCTATATCAATGTAGGATTTTGACGAAGAGAAAGAGTGCGGAAATCGGTTTCTGAGACGTGCATTTCTCAAAAAATATAATTATTTCGGACAGTTCACTGGAAAGTTTTCCGTATTTTAACATACAAAAATGTGTGAAAAGTTTGTAGAAAATTAAACACAAAAAAATTTGTATTAAAGAGTGTTACTTTGTAGAAAATGATCGGCTCCCTTGAAAACCAATCATCGATACATTGACCCATTCATTGTAGAATATTGTTTACTATTAATAATAATAAATAACAACAAAAAATCAATCACGAGGGTCAAAGTTACAGAGGTTCAAGAATTTCTTCAGAATTCCTGTAACTTCAAGCATTTTGAGGAAACAGGGAAAGTTGTTTAGAGAATAAACCTCAAGTAACTCATGAACTGCCTCACTCGTAAAGCATCTGTAGAACTTTGATTGAAAACTCAATGTAGACATAGGAAGATGCCAAGCGCAAATAATTTATTGCTTCTGAGCAAAGCGGTAGCATAAGCACAGTAGCCGAGTATTGTGGAAATACTACTATTCCATCTCCTGTGGACCCACTTTTGCCTACCTTGAAAAATGAAGGCAAATCGGAGCTACTCATCGCTCTCGAAAACATCCTGGCGCCGACAGCATCTTGTTTGCCTCCGATTTTACAGATGTAAAAAACCTCAACTTGCGTCACCCGACAATCAACTTAAAGCAGTAAATCATCTGACATCTTAACATCAACTTATTCATCTATAAAACTAAATCCGTCAAAGTTTCAACAGGTGTGGAATCATCTTGAACAACCATGTATCATGCTATTTTCTCCTTTGCCCGAATTTGTAACATTACACCATAAATGAAAACCTGAATCAATGAATTCTGGGCCAGCATAAATTTGTAGATTTTCCGCGTTTGGTGTTGAAAGTAGTTTCAAAATCTACCTTCGTAACTCGCATTTTACCTAAAGGCTTCAAAGAAAACTAAGAGCTACTTTCTTGGGCATGTATTGCACGAACAGCCTCTACTTTTTTACAGGAAAAACTAAGCTAAATGATGGAAAGGTCGTGGATTTTGAATTGGATCGTATTTCGCAAAATGGAACTAGCGCGATTACAGTGTTGTAAAAATGTTGCTTCTTCATAATTATCTAAAAAACCTCCCAGAATAGCAAATTGTTTTGGCTTCTCACCAAAAAATTATTGATTTTAAATGAAAATAATTTTGCGAGTTTTATACTGTGCTTATATTAAGTATTTTTAAAAGAAAAGGATAAGTTGCACGATTTTGAAAACATTGTGCTCGCGCTGGTTCCTTTTTGCTTAATGCGATCCAATTGAAAGAACCGAGGATTTTGGGGATATCTCGATCCATGTTGCAACCAAGGTTCGCACTTAAATGAACTTAGCCGCGCGACTTTTGCAACAGCTCCCCTTAAACAACTTAATTAATGCTGTTATCAAGTTAGGCGCGTATACGTGCAAGACTTGGTTGTTCTAGTTCCTGGCTGGCATCCCTCTGAGCCTGCCCATGTAAATCACCGTGTGACAACGACGTGACCGTAAATTCTGAAATTACCTCACCCGCCGACCGCCTTAATGCCGAGCAAATGGCTGGCAAAAAGGTGTGGCGGAACACTTTTCGCGGATTCTAGTATTACGACGATAATTTCGCTCTGAAGGTAAACACCCCGCGTACATCACTTGCTTTGCAAAATTTTTCCTCCGAAACATAATGCGATGGGACGGAATGAATTCTCTTAGCCAATTTTTGTACGAACGCAACAAGTTTTATCTCTTGTATGATATAATGACATCGTCCAGTGTTGCTGAAATCATGTTAGTTATTTTAAATGAAACAGTTTTTTTTTTTTTTTTTGTTTTTTTATGTGCAGGATCAAACGCAGGTGCTGATTGAAGCTTTCAACTGATTTCCAAACATTTTAATGGGTTAGATTAAAAACCAGTATCAGGTGTTTACAAGTCTGCAATTTACATTATACGTCTTCTAAGTTTCATTTCATTTCTTCTAAGCAAAATATTTTTCAACTTAAGATTCCAATACGTTTCGAGTTTCGAAAATGTGGGCATACAGTCACATTACTTATAACTGCAGAATAATTCATCACCTTTACTGTTTTCAATACATCATACTTTTCCAGTGTTACAAACCCATAGGTATTCGCGTCAACAGGGAAAGAAAGTAGGTGTAACACGGTCAATAAAGAAGAGAGTGTAGTAAACTCACCCTTAATTTTAAAAATAGATGCTTTAAAATTAACACTTGAGGCTTAAACCAAGAAGAAACATGCATGAAATAATTTTTGTTTCCAATAATTTTTCTAAAATTCATTCAAGTATTCGTAACTTCTGCGAGACTCCTCATAACACGTACGAATTGAGGGGCTTGGAGGACGAGGCGCAAAAGTGCAGTTTTTGATATTTCGAGAAATACGTGTTTGAAGTTTCGAGATTACAATTATTCTTGTGGCAAAAAAAGTTCAAACTGACTTTTTGATGCTTAAAAATTGGGATTTGGAAGCAAATTTTCCACAGAATATGCATTGAGGCTAGTTTCACTTGACATCATTAATATCTCAATTTCTTCAAACACTACACTCATGCGCTTTTTCCTCCAAGCCCTTCAATTATTACTTCGCATACTTTGGAATTTTTTTCTGCTGGTTTTATGGCTTTGTGTCTAGCACTTTCAGCCGACATTAGACTAAATTTATTGTCCGTAGACATCGAGGGATTTAGGCACACTCATGCTCCAAGCTCTTCAAATTTTCAGGGATTAAGGCCGAGAAGAGCCTGTTTCAGCGGATCTACTCGTCACTTCCGTTAAACTTTGACGCCTTTAACGGGATTCGAACCAGCAAGCCGATTGTTGATATTTTGTGTCTGTCGGGTGGACATAGATGACAAAGGTTAAATGGCAGAGCGTGATTGGTCGGCTATGTCTTATCGCTGCTTTGTCGTGCATTCGCGTCGGTTGAAATGAACGATAAACTAAAGGCACCTCTTGAGTTTCCGACAATATGTAGTCCACTCTATCCGACAAAGTAGCGATACATAGCCGACCAATCACGCTCCGCCATTCAACCTACTTCATCCATGTCTACCCGACAAACACAAAATTTCAACAATGGACCACTAGACAAGGTACGAATTTTAGCATTCTGATTTATGTTTCTTGACCAAAATTTCACGTAAAACACGATGCGCACACCAAAAATTACCAAAATCAACTTCTTACGAAGATATTTAATGATTCTTGATGCGTGAATTCAAACCATCCGCTCATGAAAACTAAATGCTCTACGTGACTCACTAAACGCTTCACTGCGCTAAACGTTATCATGACAGTCTCTGCGATATAAAAATCTAGCAACCTCGATCTTGAAGCTTTGGCTCAGCTATAGCAAATTCCTTATAGTTTGAACAACACATGGTGGGAAATGAACATTGCTCGATTGAGAAGCTCGCTGAAACCCTTGCAGTGCGCGATTTGACTCACGTAGAGCTTTGAGTTTCTTGTGAGCTGGTAGTTCAAATTCCTCGTGACCAATGTAAAATAAAAACATATTAATATCTTCGTTAGGAGTTGGTTTCAGTAATTTTCGTTGTGTGAATCGTGTTTTACGTGAAATTCTGGTTAAGCAACATATATCAGATTCCTTAAATTCGTACCTTGCCTAGTGGTCCATTAGGCTGATGGGACTTATTGGCCAATTTTGTCCTTAGCACATAATAAAACTCAACTCGGCAACAGAGTTCCCAAAATCGTACATTTTTTACTAGCGGGAACGAGGGTGAAATGAAAAGAGCGGGAAAGAGGTTAATTCGAGTGACTAACCGGATAAGGCAGCGAGACAAGATAAAAGTTCATCAAGCTAGGTTCCGGGTGAAATTCAGTAGGGGGAGGGGGTGCGAGGGGAGGGTCCTCGGTATATATCTTGGCGGGAAGCGTTTTCATTTTTCTTGTGTTGTTTCAAGGAGGCTCCTTTTTTCCGTCGCCCCCGATTTCCTCCCATATTTAAATACCGGGCGACACAGACGCACAGATGAGTGGCATGCATGTCGGCAGCGTCATTAGACGGCGCATCCGTACATATGTCGCACCGTTAGTCACGACCCTGGAGGGTCGGCGAGGGGGGCCGGGCGGGGTCTACGTGTGTTTACTCGGCTAATGACTACCCCCGAGCTATGAAGGGGCCACAAATCAAATTACGATCCGAATTGAATTCCGTCTTTTCCTCTCCTTTTCAATCCCGCGGAAATCGTTGCCGGATGGCCCCGTGAAATGACTTCGTCTTCGAGTTCAGACTCGGTTAATGCGCTTCAATTAAAATTCCAGCTCTGAGAGGAATGAAGAACCAAATTCATGGGCAGCGTGCTGGTTACACGCTCAAATTCCCATCAATTTCCGATCAAATAGTGACTGGTGCGCACCATCTACCATTAAATTTCTGCGGCCTGCAAAAATTTGATAGTAGATGACGGAGCTGTGGGGCTCATCCTTCATCTGATCTCCACACAACCGTGCTTATTACATGCTTATTTCAATCGACACGCTGTTTTAATTAATTTTACTGATCAATCTAGATAACCCGACCGCCATCTTGGTCATCATTTTGATCGGGATTTGACGGAAATTTGAGCGTGTGACCAGGCCACATGGTGGGAGGATTGAGAATTGAAGCAGAATGTCGAGGTGCTTGATTCTCGAAGGGTTCAATAGGAGGCAGTGGCGGTTCGGTATCGTAGAGCGCCAGGGAATCCTATAAACGACATGCATGTAAGTAAGTGGGAACGAAGAACATTTCTGCAACGAGACGAGGGAAAGTTTCGCAACGGGAGGAAAGATATAGAACCGAGGAGGCCCTTAATATAAGCTTGCAGATGACGGTTATCAAGTAGTTTTGTGGCAATAAGCGATTTTCTATTTTAATGAAGGGTAAATTGCATGAGGAAGTTTTATTGCTTGACTAGGGTAATAAGCCCCCTGACCGCTGCGCGGTCCGACCCTCCATAGAACTTTGCGCCTCAGACGCTATGTGTTATGTGTCACTCGTATGATTTCATATTAAAGAGTAGGATTTGGAAGTGCTTGACGAGATGAGTTCACTTTATATTTCGAATTTTTCTGGTAAAAGAAATAGGTTAGATGTAGATTTAAAAGTTAGAGGAATGTCATAAGTTGGCATCTTTTTCTTCTTTTTTTTTTGCAGATGAAGTATTTTTCTCATTACCCCTCTTTCGTGGTTCAGTTAGAACATTAGAATCTCCTCATGCTTGACTACCTTAATAAAATTCAACACACTGACACACCTGAAATTCCTCATTTCCGAACCGTCAGTTGATCTTTCGGAATTAAATGGGACGTGGTATTTAACAGAGTTCGGGTGGAAGCTCATCGGTCATCGGTGGCGAGACGTGAATGATCGATTCATTTCCCCGCTTGAAGCTATGCTAGAGAATCGATTATTAAGGCGTTCGTTGCGAACACCTTGTTTATCGATCCTTCTTTATAGGTTTAAATGGCACATCAATCGATATATTGCAAAACACGCCACGCCACTGTCGGTCGTGTGTTACTTGCGGTGGTGTGTCGTGTATAAGGGAGGCACTACTTCCTCAAATATTTAGGAGTAAATTATAATTTTAAAAAGTATTTTTTATCATTCATGGTTATGGCAACTATAATAGTAAAACAGAGCTGCCATTCAAATCATCAGGTGGGAATAGTTATAATTTACTACGAGACAATATTTGTAGACGAAGCAAGACACAATACATGTCTTCGGAAAGATAACTGTTACGGCTTAGAAGATGTGTTTTGGCCTATTTCGAAATTTGAAGGCGAAATTGCTACCCATCACATCTTAAGTCCCCCTAAATTCTTCCTCAAAAAACGTCAACGGTTACTCGGAGACTCAACATAATGAAAATTAAGGAGCTTTTTTTATGAAATTCAGATTTACGGTCAATATTTCAAAATTGATTGGTGTATAAATTGATACTTTTGGTGACATTCGCCGCAGTAATTGTGAACCCCCTTTCTTTCAAGGCTAAATTTAGAAATGCAAGGATTCGGATTTTCGTACCCAATTTTCATTAAGAAAATAAATGATTTACGCGTAATATCTTTTTTCAACGGTTTTTTCCAACTTAACTTCATACATATTACCGAACACTTTGTTAGAATTTATAACCCGTAAAAACAAGAAAGAACGCGAGTGCAAGTACAGCGACTGGTAAGAATCTCGAACATTTTGATTCCATTAATTTTAGTGTTGATCAGACAACAAGGCTCGGGAAATCCCTTTGGTCTCCGTCACTATTCTTATTGTCCCTTGTTTTCTCTGTGCATCCCTGGTCCCTGGTCCTCGTTCGGGCCAGGGTTTTTCTTGTTTTCCCAAAAGTAATCCTGTTTGTAGTGCCACTCCTTCGGGATACAACCATGCTTTGGAACTGGTCGATGAAATCTTACGCGTTATACTACCTTGCTAAGGGAAAACGCCGTATGATCCTTCAGATGTTGCCATATTTCCTGCAATAAATAACGAATTCAGTAGGGAAATTGCAAATATTTTTTTTCGAATTTTTTAAACAATTTTGTTTGCAATTTGAGCTGAACTATCTGAATATTTCAATGAAAAGTGTGCAGAACTTTCTTCCAAAATATATTTTTTATCTGGGGAAATTTTGCAACTTTCGAATGTTCATGCGGCGTTTTTTCTTAGCGTGGCCGTTAGGTTGTGCTAGTTTGACGTTAATATATGCACTCTTCCACACCATGAATGGTGATTGAAATATATCCTACTTGGGACCAATCAAATCTCCAAAGCTTACCATGCGATTCAAAATATGGGATCATTAGATCGGGTCGAATTTAGCGACTGTTCGGTTAATTTTACGTGGAAAATAGGATTTTTGGAGGCACAGAGGTAATGTAAAATCATCATCAAAACTTGAAAAAGTGACCGTACGAGGGCTTAATTTAAAAGTCAAAATAAAGCTGAGGAAATAAATTGAAGAATACTCCATATTTTCACCCTTTCTAGCTCATTTTGTTTCTTCTTCTCCTGCCGTCATCCTTTCGTTTATTATTTGCTTTGCCCCTTTATCTCCTTTTTTTCTATCATCGCTTTTCCCTCTTAATTATTTCTTTATTTAGTTTGTTCTGATTATTTCCTTTTAAATTCTTCATTCATATGTTTCTTCTTCTATATTTTGTTCTGTTTTGACCTGCTTTACATTCTTATCTGTTTTCTCCTCTTCTCATCTTAATTGTTATCCCACCTCCTTCTCCTCTCCTTTTGTCTCCCTCCTCCTCTCTTTGATTCCTTTTAATCGATTTTTAAAGTAAAAATATATTCAGAATTCAAGCAGGAGTTATTGCGGGATCTAATCAAATCAGATTTATTTCAACATGATAAGCATAGGGCTAAGATAAAATTAGGCAGATTTGTGTATTTTCTACTTTTTTCTTTCAGTCTCCGATCGTTCGTCAAAGTAACTCATGAAAATTAAGGCATTTATTTTGAAAAGGTGTGCCAAGTCGGATTTTTTCGAAATCTACTACTTGACAGGGAAATAATCCTTCTCGGCTTCCTGTGCAGTTTTTCTTGGCTCCTAAAAAAATGTGTTTTTCAGAGTAGCTAGGCATTATTATTCAGCACTACTAATATTATAATCGTGAATTTATTATACAGGGTTATCCAAAAGTCACTGACCACCCCTGTAACTTTTTTCCAAATTGAGATAGAAGTTTGAAACTTTGGGAATGTTCTTCGGTCTAAGGTAGCAACTTTTTGGCCCCCCCAAAATTTTGGGGGGCGGCCCCCCTTAAGGGGGGCGGGGGCTAACTTTTTTTTTTCAAATAGCAACCCCCCCTTTGTGATACCTCATTCGAAAGATAATAAAAAAAGAAAATTTTTGGCGCAAACCGCAGGTCAAAATATTCATTTTTGACAAAATGGCGGCCGGTCAAAGTTCAAAATGGCGGAAATTTGACATCTCCGTTGTTTATTGACGGATTGGTGTGAAACTCGGAATCCCAAGGTTTTTCGAGATGAGAAAAACGATTCTGGCATTGGTTTTCCAGAAAAGTCAGTCCTTTTCAAAATGGCGGCGGTCAAAATGGCGGCCTCGAGCGGGAAGTGGATATTTAGGCTGCATATCGTTGGATTTGCATGTAACTTGGTATCTGGGGGTATTTCGGCACTAGAAGAACGAATCTTCCATTGGATATCTAAAATTTTGACAAATTCCAAAATGGCGACGGAAAAATGGCGGGAAATTAGTTTTACGGCTGTTTACCGATGGTTTAGCATGAAATTATTTGATATTTCAAGAATCTAATAAAAGATTCCTTTTTATCCAGCCAAAAACCGCCAGGATATCGAAAATCATGCAAATCCATCGGAAAACAGCCGTAAAACTGATTTCCCGCCATTTTTCCGTCGCCATTTTGGAATTTGTCAAAATTTTAGATATCCAATGGAAGATTCGTTCTTCTAGTGCCGAAATACCCCCAGATACCAAGTTACATGCAAATCAAACGATACGCAGCCTAAATATCCACTTCCCGCTCGAGGCCGCCATTTTGACCGCCGCCATTTTGAAAAGGACTGACTTTTCTGGAAAACCAATGCCAGAATCGTTTTTCTCAGCTCGAAAAACCTTGGGATTCCGAGTTTCACACCAATCCGTCAATAAACAACGGAGATGCCAAATTTCCGCCATTTTGAACTTTGACCGGCCGCCATTTTGTCAAAAATGAATATTTTGACCTGCGGTTTGCGCCAAAAATTTTCTTTTTTTATTATCTTTCGAATGAGGTATCACAAAAGGGGGGTTGCTATTTGAAAAAAAAAAGTTAGCCCCCGCCCCCCTTAAGGGGGGCCGCCCCCCAAAATTTTGGGGGGACCAAAAAGTTGCTACCTTAGACCGAAGAACATTCCCAAAGTTTCAAACTTCTATCTCAATTTGGAAAAAAGTTACAGGGGTGGTCAGTGACTTTTGGATAACCCTGTATATATTCATTTGGATAGTATTGGAAAAAAAACTAATATGAAAAAAATTCACATAGATAAGTTAAAAGTTCAAAATGATAATTCATCATCTCATAAAAAATACCTAATTTTCCCTACCTCATGATTTTGTTAATTTAATTTAAATATTAGTATTGTAATTAAATAATTAAAGCTTGATTTTTTTTGGTGTTTTATTATGATTATATAATCGTAATAATAGTTATGAACTATAATTGAACCGATTATTTTCTGAATCACGTCAGCGCCAAAATTGCGAATGCCAGGAAAACAGGATAACCCGTTTTATTCGCTTTGATGACAGTATTCGAATTCCAAACAATGTATGTTCTTTTAGAGGGCTATTTTAAAATCAGACATGGTTGATTATACCAGTTAAAAGAAAGAAAAAACAACCCCTCTACCACAAAAATAGAGATCGGCGCTTTGGTGATTTGGAAAAAAACTCTGTATAATTTTAGTATGATTGGTGATTCCATAAAATCATTTCCATGTGTTGAAGTTATGTCAATTAATATAGATATAGATTTTGAAATAATCGCATCAATAGGCTATGAAGTTCAAAGTTCTCCAGCTCGAGCCTCTTCTACGATTGCAAAATCGACTTGTGAATGGTTCCGCGGAAGATAATTTCCAAAAGAGGAGCTATTAATGAATTAGGAGACAAAACATCAATCACCAAACCACTGGGGGTAGGTACAGCGGCGCGGCGACCGGTCTGATGGTGCGCCGGCTCCCATTGGCCCGTGTTTTCGCTCGGAGTCAAGTGCTGGAGTAATAATTCGGTTTATTTTTGGGTCACGTGCCCCAGCCCGGGTTTCGGGTGCGTGGACTCGTGCACACTTCCAATCGGCGCGCGCCGCAGTTACAACCATCATCCCCATCCCCCATCCCCAACACGCACAACCTCCACCCCACCCCAACCCCATGTCACACTCATTCCGTCAACCGACCCATGCTGCGAAATTACCGCGCCTTCCGTCCTACCACAATCACATAAGCAGTACGAGTACAAAGTGAGCTTTAATCTTCTGATTTCTTGTATGTCGGCCTCCTGTGGTGTAGTGGTTGTAGCGCTGGCCCCATGACCAAGAGGTCCCGGGTTTAATTCTCAGCCAGGTGACATATGAGTTTGATGGTTTCTGACAATGGTCACCTGGGCCTGGTGGTAAGAGTTGGATCAGTCAACAGGGGCTATTTGAAGCCTGTAAAGAAAAAAGAAAAAAAGAATCGACTTTTAAAGACGAGCTTTTGAAGTTTGTTATGTTTAGTCGTACACAAAATTCATGAGCTTCTTTGACAAAAGTTACTTGTATCCTTGGGTTGCATCATGGCGTGAGCCCTGTTATGCATATATTCCTATGGGTCTCAGGGCTTATGTATGCAAATAGTTCCGTTTGACAGGAATACATCCAATATGGCTAATCCTCTATATCTCAACGGTTCAGATTTCGATGGCCAAAGTGCGCAACCATCTATTATACCATTGTGATGTTTCAAAATTTCCGTTCCGACTTTTTTTTTTTTTTCGAAAAGAAACAAGTCAACTTCATTGCTTAAATCTATACAGAATATTCTACTGAGAGAGAAGAAAAATCAAGGAAGTTTTCAAGAAATTATGTTTACGTGACTATTTTTCCAAAAAAAATTTAAAAGGGACAGGAAGTCTGCAACGTCGCAAACGAAGGAACGTGGTTTCGAACTTTCGCCATCAATTTAGTACTTTTAAGCTCAAAATGCGTCCTCTTGAATCAAGAGATGCCCTTTTTTACCTCCATGTGGAGAGAGTGCTGACTTTTCGGGTACAAATTGTATCAAACGAAGTCTATATAGTGCCTTTGTATGAATCAGATGCTTTGGATAAGAAATGTTGTGATCAACTGAATGTATCTTCTATATGAGTGTAGAGCCATTCTCACTTAATGTGAGCTGTCTTGATGTGGCGCTAGAAATCGAATTCTCTAGTGTCATGCCTTGGGTCAATCACATGTTGCCGACACACACATCATGACATTTTAATGCTTTCTAAGTTATTGGATGATCTGACGAATGTGATCTACTCATATGGTCTAAGAGGACCTAGATCGGTTTAAAGCTCGAGGCGTGACTCCAGTTTCGTATTTCAATGCATTCTGCCAGAGCTGAGCCTCCTCCCCCCCCCCAACCCTNCCTCCCACCATCGATCAGTCTTGCAAAAAGTAGCTTTATAGTAAAAACCTGACTGAGTACTGGGGGTGGCCACCGCCACTCTTGAAAGCTACTTTTTAGGATTTTTTGGCCTTGATTCATCCGTGTAAAAGCGGACCCAGCATGATTCTACATGTCTGTTACTTGCAGTACTCAGGCTATACATTTTAATCGATTTTCCCTTGTTTTATTGAGGATTAATGCGTTGGTGATGTAAGATAGAGACATCCTTATAAGAAATTTTTGTACTTGCAGCTCAGAGTCAATTCGCATATCCCAATACTAAAAGCTCGAAATGAACTGGTAATAAGCGGGGGCGTTCGTGCGGAAAAAAAATTGTTGTTTTTTCTTTGATTCTAATCCAATAAGGAGAGAAAAGGAAGCTCCTCAACTAAGAGACATATTGAGCGGTACTTCATAGCTGAGCTGACACCCGTGCGGCAGCGGCGCGCTCTTTTGTTCGACTCCTGAAGTAACAGCTGGTCCCTGGGGAGACACTTCCAGCGTAGCGCCGCCCGCTCGCGTGTGCGTGTTTCATCTTCGCGGAAGGATTATCATTCGGTCGCTCGAAAATTGAAAACAACTATGATCATAGGAGCGCACTCCCTATCAGATAAACCAACAAACAAACGCTCGAACATTCACATTCTCTCGTGGAGCCAACGACCATCATTGTAGTCCAATCAGAGGATTTACATAAGTAATTTATTGTTAACGGATTGAATTCCACAGGTACAAACAAATAATTCAGTATACAATACTGCCGTCCTTAGCAAAACCGCCGTAACTCCATTCTCGGTTTTCTCTCCTTTTTACCGAAAAAATGTTTTATTGCCGAAAAACCATTTGGACCACATTTTGCAAGAAGGTACCATTATTTGGACCGCGTTTCACAGACATAAGGAACCAAGCCACATCAGCTATTGCCAATTTTAACTGGGCACTTTAATTTTTTACGAGGAAACTTTTGTGCGGATCTCTTTGAAAATGTTAAGGAATTTGCTTCGTAATATGGAGAAAATTCACTGAAATTTGCACGAAAATCCGCACAACTGCTCCATGTAAAAAATTAAATGAGCTAATTAAATTTGGCAATAGCTGATGTGACTTGGTTCCTTTCTGTTTAACGCGGTCCATTTCTGGCTCATTTCAGAAACAAAATGTATGCCATATTGGTTTCTCTGTGTAGGAAGGTGCTTTTATGGAAGAGCCAGAGATGTGGTTCCTTATTGCAAATTGTAATCCATTTATCCCTCTTAGTTCTGAAATAACTGTGGCATATAGCTGAGAATTCAAATGTACACAATAAAGCATCTTAAGGATTAGGTTTTCTCGTAATAGAGCAGTATATGCGAAAGAAAAATGCAAAGTGTTGATTGAAGTTACGGCGTTTTTGTTGTGAACGGCAGAATACAGTATGTGCATGTGACTTTATTTGTAAGGTAATAAGGCTCATAACAAACGTTGAAGGAAATTTCTTTGTAAACGTTTAAAGCCGTTGAACACGTTAAGAAGACGCTGAGTATTGCCTGTGAAGTCTATCAAAATCCCATCAGGTAAAACAGAATAAATAAGTTCACTATAGAGGCAGCGGATCATTGCGAGTTCACGCCTCGCGTCATCGCGCCTTCAATTTTGAAGACGCAACACGGACATCCATCAAGTACGAATAGTTATATCTCTGCGCCGTCAGCAACGCGCGTCCCCGTCCATTCCTTTGCTCCATTTCCATATCATGTTAGCACCGTTCGTCCTATTTGTAGACGTGCTCTAAAGGCTTGAGCAACACAGTCAAAGATAGGAGAGAAGTAATCGTACCTCGTTTTTTAACTTTTTCTCGAATCTGACTGACTTTTTATTTGCAACACAAAGTAGATCATTGTGAGGTCAAGTCATGCGCCATCGCGTCTTCAATTTTCCAAGACACAATGCCGACATTCATCAAACACGAACAATTTTATCTCTGCGCTGTCAGTAAAGCGCGTTGAGGTGCCTTTTATTTTTGAAAAAATGTGGTTAAGTTTTCTCAAAATATGATAGAGTGTTTACAAATCAATTATCATTTTGGAAAAAAAAGTTAGAAGTCTCTAAGGTGCCCAAAAAGGCGCACGTCTGAAGAGTGGTATTTTAGTGAGAGTTTTATCGCGTATAGGAGAATTTTTTTTTTAAAGACTACCTCTAAGAATCCCAATCCGGGTTAAATTGACCCGACTATACCTTCTGGAGGTCACACATTTCATTCCTCAAAAACTATCAAAATAAATGTAATTGAATACGGGTAACTTTGACCCGACTTGGGACTTTGCGTATAAAAAAAGTCTTTGGCATCTAAAGGATTTCAGCTTTATACGACACTTTAACGTGAGAATGCCATTGAATTTCCCCATCGTATTCACTCCCAGGCTTTTCTTTTATTTTATATTTTAAGAGGAATTAATATTTTCAGTGTTAAAGAAAAAAAAACTCTGAGATAAAATCCGATTTCCAGGAGCCAACCAAAAATTGGCATTACACACTATACACCATTGAAAACAATTTCCAAAGAATTGAGGTTTACGGGTTATAGAGGAGCTTTGCTTGCTTGAGCACTTCCATATATTTTCGTTCAACCGAACCGCGTTTGAATCCACCCTTTTGAGATCCTGCAATCTGGCGCTGCTTTATATTCATGAAAATAACGATTGCCGATAATTAAATGCGGTTTCACAGGCCGGTGCAATTCGGTGGGTGTCCTAGCTGAGTTCACGCAAAACGGGCGAAAAGTCAAGTGAAGACAAAGGGCGCAGCCGAAGAGGAGGCGGCAAGTGTGCTCATAACTGTAACACACGGCGCGGCGTGATTTATCGTGAGAAACTAGCGAGTCGAAACCGAGTCATAAAAATTAATGGAAAGAACTGAATCAAAGTGGGAGGAAGAACCAGTGGCAAAAATTAAAAAAGGAAAGTCTTCACACGTAAAAACGGAACGAGCGTTGCCAAATTTACGATTAAATTTATTCATAACTCCGTTTCTGACATCGTGGATCTGATTGAGCGCTCAACGAAAGTGCTTGGACAGTAAAAGAAACTCAAGCTACGCTTTGATAAAAATATTTGTGTTCTTGTGTTACATTATATTCAAAACAGGAGGTGAAACACAAATGAACCCTTTTGTGTTGATTTTGATACAGTTGGCGGCGACCTCAGCGCAGAAATCAATTGAGAGACTGGGAAATCTCAAAGTCCACCGAGGACTTGGGTTATTTTGTGTTTTACTTCCCGTATTAACAGAACTTTTGCGTTGAGTTTTCTTTCTGTGCAGGTCAGTTTTACCCCGCTAACTCAATGAAACAACACTTTTTAGTTCCTCTAATTGAGCGGTGCGAAATCAGGATATAAAATATGTTCAAAAGTTACCAGCCTACAACGCGAAACACTAATATTATTGTCTGGATATTATTTGGATTTGGCTGATTATTATTTTGGCTAATTATTTGGATATTCAAACAAAGTCGTTCTTAAGTACAAAACATAAAAGATCAGAATTTTTGGCAGTAAGGTTTAAATTCTCAGTTGGTTTTTAATTATTATTTTGCAGTGTCCTAAAGCTTTAAATCACCAAATTTCAACACCGTCAGTCCTTATCAAAAAGGGTGGTCCAAAAGTCCCGCACCACCCTGTAACCCCTAAGGTTCTTGTTTTTTTTTCATGGCGATCCCTTTAAAGTTTTGGTAGATTCCAAAAGTCGTTTTCTTTGACCTGCATTCATAAAATGCCAAGTATTTACCTCAATTTCTTCAAAAGTCACAGGGGTTATGCCTGGTTCTAGTTTTGCCGGACTTTCAGCTCACCCTGTATATCTCTCAGAGATATAAAAATATATATTAAAAAAAAAATATAGAAAGAAAACGAGCAAATATTTTGAATATATGAGAGCGAAAAGTACGCACTTAAGATTTGAATGTGCAAACGCGGTATTTTCCGTGCAAGTTTGGCAACGCGGAGTGTCCCTGCAGAGAGGGATCGGCGGGCAGTCGAGGAACGCGAATCCCTGAGGGACCTGCCGGCTAGTTTACACGCTGGGAAAGAGTCGAGCTTGGGCGTCTCATCCCTGCATCCCTGAGCAGACGCCCTCGGCCCTCGGCCCGTGCACTTGCCGCGATCTCGGAACACATGTGCGCTCAATTAGAACTCTATTTACCACTTACCCTCCCGTACTCACCCTCCACCCCTCGCCATTCGCCACTCAGGCGCTTAACCTTGCCCATTTAGCTTATTGAAAAATATTTACATCGACACCCTCCTGCCCTCCTCCTCTCGCCTCGCAAGTGCAAGTGCATTCCTCCGAGTTCGATCGGAGCAGGATGGGGTTAGCCTTATTCCGGGCTTACAATGTCATCTCATAGAATCTTGTTCAAAATCCTTGTATGATTTGCAAGCTGGTTATTGACATTGATAGACAAAGCGTTGGATAAAAAAAAAAAACAAAAAAAACCATGGAGCTATCCTATCGATCGAAAGGGGTGGTTGTCATAGATCAAGGGGGATGATGATGAACTATAGCTATATGTAGAATTTCTCTTGAGTATGTCTTGAGTTGCCGCGGCAGTTAGTATAATCTTTACCTCCTTTGTTACGATCTGTGGGCTGATAAAAATAGCATTAGTGAATGGACAATTTATTATTGAGTCTTGATTACAACTCAGCAGAGTAACTTCGGGAATGAACCTTTGAAACGGGGGTTTCAGTGGTTTTCCTCCCCAAAAATAAAAATACGAAACAAGAGACAATTTTGTAGGTTTTGACAATTTTAGGTAAGTTTGCACTTACTTTAAACTTTGTGATAACAATGAATTTTTCCTCCGTATCTTAAACATTTTTCAATAGGAAGTCCACTGCATATATCGGGGACCTAGTAAAAGCAAAATTTTTACTGTAAAAACTCAATTTTTGCCTCATCTCTAATTTCAATAAGACATACCAAGAAGCAGAAGCATGGTCAAGGGATGGCAATGCAGGGGACAAGACCTTTCCTCTCTTTGACCTGGATTTTTGCCCGAAAGTGTTTATTTTCTAAGAATTCATCACCTTTGAACCGTCCCTTCCTTCCTGTAAATACTTTGTTTACCGTAGACTACCCATACGCAAAATGAAACATCTAAAATGAAATTTTAAACTTTTTCATACTTTGGAAGAGTAAAAACATTTGCCTTCCACCAAACTAATTCTATTTCATCGAAGAGTATTTTTATTCAAGCTTCAACGCTTGTATTTGCATTTTTGAAGATAAAGTCTGATTCGAACTTATCCCTCCTGATCATTAGCTGACAAATTAAAATGGGAAATAATTGAATCGGGGTTTGCGAAAACCGCTAAAGTCCATTTTTCCAGTCTTCAGTTTCTTTGAGTTTACAATACTTTTCGGAGTTGGATGTATTACCACGGAAGTAATGTCCGGGTTAACTTAATCCCAAAACGAGTCCTTTCATCACTTTTAAGGTTGTATCAACTCTTTAAAAGTATTATCAACTCAAAGAACTGAAGACTGGGAATACGGACATTAGCGGTTTCCGCACGTCCCAATTCAATTTAAGTTCCGTGTGAAAAAATTCAACTGACAATAAATTCATCGCCTCGATTCCATTCTGAAGTTGATTGGAACTTGAATGGGGTCAGACAAAGTCCGAAGTATAAGACAACGTCACAAGTTCCCTCTTCAGAATCTTACATAGAAAACAATTTACACTCCAGGAAATTGTGAAATTAACTCCTGAATGAGAAATTAACAAGTCGCCATTACACAAATGACGTCGTTTGTATTTTTGCTATTTAACCAATTTTAATAGAAAACACTTATATCTTATTCAGGTGTTGATTCTCAGATTCCTCATTGTGTGATTCGTTTTTCTTGTGGAATTTTGACGAGAAAACCCGTAGCTCTCTGCTTTAATTTATACTTTGTCCAGAGGCCCACTGTTCCGCGTTTAATGCTCAAATTGCTGGAGCTTCGCTACAACTTCAAAACCATTTCTGGTCGAAGATATACAGTTGCTTAAAAATTCGAATATAGATGGGATTTTTTGCAGATCTGGTTTTAAAAAACCGTATGTTGAATTTTAATTCTGTAAATATCAACCGGAACCTAAAATTCAGTGAGAATTTCACTAAGTCCAGACTGTATTGTTATATTAGGGCGCGATTCTCACATGAAAATGTATGGAAAAACGCGTTTGAAAATTGAAAAACAATTCCAGGAAGGTCTCATCAGTTAAAATATTGTGTTAAAGTTAGAGTAGAAGATAGAATGATCTTCAGTTGCTGCAGACCTCTATCATATATATCGGGTGTCATTCTCATTAGTGGTCTTAAAGTCATGAGCTATGGAGACTTCCATATGTCTGTACATAGCGATACATAGGTTTGACTTTTTTTAAATATTTTTCGAAAAATGACGACATGACAACACTGTCCTGCACCCTCAACTTTTGCGCTGGGGAAACGAGTTGAAAATTGAATATTTATCATTGCACAGGGCAAACTGAACATGGCGGAAGAACTAATTAACACCGGTCAACGCATGTCGAATTCGTTTTTAATAAAGGCATAATGTCAAAAACGCTACCGAATTAAAACTGCACAAAATGAATTCCCAATGACATCACTGTGACATGTGCAGTGTTCGCCTCACCAAAGCGATGGGTCATACCCTCTCGCATTTATCGAAGACATACATAAATTGATCAAGTTCAGGGGAAAATATCAACTGCTCGAAAATTTACCTCAGTCGCGTCGAATACCGATACTTTGAAATCAAATTGAAGCTCACCGAATGGAAATATAAAATGTAGCATCATGTGAGAATAACACATCATGTGCGCATGCCGTAAAAGGAACAAGCATGATAAATCTTAAATTTCTCTAATTACAAGTAAATCCCAATCAAACCAGACTTATAAACGTCTGAGGTCAGTATTTAGCATTGAATATGTATATTGACAGTTGTCTGTGCCAACTTTCGCCAAAAATTATTGTAAAATGAAGTACGAAAACAACATTTTTTTCTCTCTCTTTTTGTCTATAAATAAATGTGCACTTTGAAGAACCCTGCGTGTCCATCCGACCTAAATTTTTGGAAGAGCCAGAAAACTGTATAAAAATCACCTAAAACCAAATTAAAATGGAAAAGGAGCCCAGTGGACCTTAGAAGGGGTTTTGATCATGAGAAATAAAAAAAAAAAAAAAAAAAAAAAAAAAAAAAAAAAAAAAAAAAAAAAAAAAAAAACTAACCAGGGAGAGATGATTTTGGAAATCAATAAGTAAAGTTTTTCCAATTCATAGCTTAATTGGAACCAACACATATTCCTTAATGTTTCTTATCGGCAAAGAATATCACCTATGGACTTTCAGTAATTCGGAGCAGAGAATATTTTCTGCCAACAAAAGAATGTTCTGATGAGCTATTTCTCGCCGAGTGTCTACGGTATTCAGCTCTCTGCAGTATAGGTTGCAATTCCTCCCTCAGAGTAAAATTTATCTAAAGACAAAATGTGAGCCTCTAACTTGTGAAGTCCTGTAGATCATAAAATGGCAATAGTGCAGACAGTTTTGATAAAAAGTCACGATAGTTACGGCTGTAATACAGCCAAAGCTATACTTTCAAATTATTAGACATCAACCTTTGATTTTTTTCATCTAGAAAGAGAAATTACCATTATTTATATTTTATTTTGTTAATAAACTTGTACGGTTAGTTTGAACTTCATATTTGTACGTATATTTCTGTCAAACGGAACTATGTGCATAATGACGTGAGCCTTGTTATGCATATATTCTAAAGGGTCTCAAGGCTCATGTCTTAATGCACATTGTTCCGTTTGGCAGAAATACGTCCATTTCTAGATAGGATTAGTCAGGAAAACAGAATTTTTCGCAAATTTAATTTGCTTTTATGCATGAGAGTTAAATAATACCCAGAAGCACAGTATGGTATTGACTCATCGACACCCATTTCCAACGATCCATCGAGAGTAAAACAATCGAGTGATATCAAATAAATTAATTTTCTCCACTTCCTTTGAAAAAGAGATGATTCAGTGATGACAGGACTGATGAGGCACACCAAAAGACCATTTATCGAGGTCTACTCGCCGCTCGAACTCACCCCGCGGTAACGAAATCATATTTCGGCGGAGATGAAGTCTTAAATAATGCCGGTAAAATACGCGTCAGCAAACAGCTTTAGTCGCAGCGATCTTATAATTCGCCAGCCCAAGTTCAAAGGGACCACCGCGGAGGGAAGGAAAACCCCGCGCGGAAAAAGGGGAAAAGCGAGCAAAAAGAAAAGCTAACGTTACAATAATATTATGATAAGATGGAATAAGTGGTCTTAAGCTTTATGCGGGGGGAAGCTGTGGTGCCGGGGCGGAATGGTCGGGAGCCAGGAGAAAAAGGCGAAGTGGGATGCGAGGAGGAACCAGGAAGAAGGAGGAAGAAGGACGAGAGGACTCGTAAGAAGAAGGGAAAAAATAAAGTAAGAGTATGTCAAACACCCGGGACCCAGGACCCGGGACTCGGGGGTGAAGCAGGGGAGAACGGGCCAATCAGGGACCGGAGTTTTTCAGGACAGGATTGCCGGGAGGGAGCGAGAGGAGACGCGGCGGGACCCCGGAGGGATGGAGAGAGACGGGTAGAGGCGTGCACCCTCTTCGCCGAGCAGAGGGTGAGCTAGGCCCCGCCCCCGAGCAGGGCTATTAGATTCTTCTACCCGATAGGAAATTGAATTACAAAATAATCATTTGATTTTCAACCAAGTCTCATGCTGGTCTCAAGTATTCACTAATATGTCTTTATTATATCATATTGTTTTAACTTCTGTCTTCTTCTGAAACTTAATTTTTTCTTGTGCTTTTTCCTTCCGCCCCGCGCCGCGGCGGAGTGGCCATCTTTACCTTGGCAAATTTGATAAGGGATTTTCGAAGATTTTGCGTGGTGCGCCCTAAACGGTTTCGCGGAAAATTATTCGATTGTCGTATCCGTGTCCCGCGCCCCCTTCTTCCGAGTAATTCGATTTGTTTGAGGTGCGGATTGGATTATCGACTTAATAAGGATATCATTAGGATTTTTTCCTTCTTCCCGCCGACGTCGTTTAATTTGATTTTAAACGGATCGCGACCTGTGATTTAAGTGTCTCCTAGCCGTGCTTGCTTCCTTTTGTTTTCGGATGACGGATTATGTGTTAATTTCCTTCGGCTCGTTATCTTTGCAGCGGTAAAATAAGTTTAAGTGACTCACAACGTAATGACAATTCAATAAAAAGTTACGCTCGGAAAATCGTCAATTTCAGTTCGTTAATTTTCTGTCATTTTTTGTTCTTTATTTTCTTGAAGTACCTAAAAATGCGACAAATTTGCATTTCTTAGATCTGTGTATTTTGCAGTTATGCGATCTAATTTCCCTGCGTGTGCATTTTAGCTCCGAATTTTACTGGAAGTGCTACCATATTTCCAACAAATAAGAGATCATGTTTTTAAATATATGTGCGTGTCTGTGATATCCGTTAGTATAATTTTCGAGGAAAAACATTCGGATTGAAGCATTACTTCTCATCACTTAATTTCTGGACGATCCAAAAATCTTTCGAGTGCGGTTTATCGAACGGAAATATTTGTCGTGCGTCGTGACCTATCTCTCGGTGAGTTTAGAGTATTTACTTAACGTGTTTCGTGCACGGTTTTAATTATTCAATTAATTCGTCCAAAATTTCCGGCTCAACGCTGAATTCGTACTTTCCGATGATGGATTACTCGTATCTAAACCAGGCGGCCGCTGGGTTCGACGCCTCTAGCTGCTCTCTGGCAGCTTCCGGAATGGACCACACTGGACTAGGGACCTACGGTGACCTCACGTCTTGCAGTCAGATGACCCAGTACAGGTACTCGATGGCCCGATCTTACAATCCGCCTCCTGGAGGTCACCACTTGGGGTCAAGTGCCGCCTCGCCGAGTGCCGTCATGTGCGCCAGAACCCACCAGGATCACCATAGACCCACCTCCATGTTCCCGTCAACCATGAACCTACAAAGTAAGGGCTGCTTTAAATTTTAGTGATAAGAGAACAGGGTGTAATAACCCGACGCAACGAGAAAATACAAGAAAACTAACCAAAGAATAGATCTGACACAGCTAAATGGGAAAAAACACAGCCAGGACGTCTCTAGTCAATGGGGCCCTAGACAAGGTACAAACACGAAAAAAATTAAATTACTGATTTAACAATTTAATTGCTGAAAAAAGTGACTGCAATGTTTCCACGTAGATTTCACAACACAAAAATGCTACCTTGACCACCCCCGTGGTTCAATCAGCTTACAATAATGGTTAAAGTAGCATTTTTTTGTTGTAAAATCTACGTTGAAACATTGCAGTCACTTTTTTTAGCAATTGAATTGTTAAATCAGCAATTTAATTTTTTCCGTGTAATTAAAACACCACGAAAGATGTTTTCTCTTCAAAATTTTACGACAAAAACGAATCGCGCAAAGGAAAGTCTGAAAATAAAATCCTAATTGAGATACAAGTGCTTGCAATCAACATTGGTTAAATGGCAAAAAAAACAAACAGTATACTCGAACTTCCATTTGACCCTTGTTAAAAATATTTCCTAATATCTTGCTCAGGAGTTGTTTTCCGAAACACTCGTTGCACGATTCGTTTTCCATGAAAATTTTTTAAGAGAATTCATGTGACGATAATTTCTAGTTCAGACCCTGTCTAGTGGTCCATTGCATGCCCAGCCTCAACTGCGGAAAAATAGCTAAAAGTCAACGAATTCAAACAAGAAGGTTAGCACGCGACGGACCGAGATAGGAATCAGTGCGCGAGGTATTGAGTTTGCACTGATTCCTTCCTCGGGAAGTTGCAATCTCATTTTCTTGTTTGAATTTTTTTTTTGCTTATAGCTTTTTTTCCGGCATGCGGCCCCGAGAAAAACGGCTGCAAACTTATGATTCTGTTTTTTCGCCTTCAAAAAAAGTGTAAGCAATTTTCACGACTTAGAAGTTAGAATAGTTGCTCTATGGGTATTTGGACCTCATTAACTAAATCTTCTGATTCAAAGGGGGGTAAGTATAATGGCGAGTTTGCATTTTCGGCTTCAACAAAAGGTCGCTTGTTAAACACTGCTCTTCAATAAAATATTTGTACCACTTGACTCGTTAACATCCTAAAACTTTCATCATACATTATAAAATACAAGTTAAATTTTATCTTTATAGAAGGCGACGATTATTGCTATCTATTGATATAATCTGCGAGTTGAGAATGGACAATGGCAATGGCAACGGACATGCAATTGGCTCGAAAACATCCTGACTGTGTTTAATTTTCATTCGCCTTTGGTATACCAATTTTTAATCTAGTTTTTTGTATATTTCATGTCTTAATTTTAATGGAAAAATACCTAGGTTGGATTTTTGTAGGGCCAAATTTTCAGAACCTAACAGATAATTATTTAAAATGATTACAAATATACATCTTGGTAGCTACAAAATGTTATCAATGAGATGATTTAAATTTATTTTTTTTTGTTTCTTGCAGAAAAAATATAACAGGCAACTGGGGGCGAAATGCGTAAATATATATCGAACAATTTTCGGCTATAACTTGAAAATGAGTTAAATATTTTAAGCACTACGACTAATAAAATCTCTAGGGAAAGCCGGAGGTTCAGACTAAGTATATGTATATCTATCATTTGGTCTAAAGAAATCGCTAAAAAAAATATGCAATGTAGAGTAATCGGTATACAAGTAACAAAAGAAATTAAATTTGATAGTTTTCCTTCTTTTCTTAGAAGAGGATCAGTTGATGTTTCTTGCAAACGTTTCACGTAATGTCGAACCACATCAATGAGATTATTCACGGGGGTTACCAATAGGACGAAGCAACGTAATTTTCTGTGGAAAAAAAGATAAATTGCGGAAGAAAACTATTGAAAAATTACTGAAATCAATTTTGACAACCTAGGATACCTGGAAATTGAAATCAATAAATTGTTCTGTCGATCTCTTAGTTAAATTAATACCATTTAATTTTCATTAATTTTATTTTAAAAACTCCCGCGTATAATGTCTTTCATTTACACATGATGCGCAGATTAGTATGTTTTCAAGCTATTTCGAGAAAGATACTTTAGACATTTCGATTCTAAATGGTTAAATTGTTAAACTGCATTTGTTAGTTCACCAGATGATTATTACATGATATAACATTAGGTGCTTCAAATAATGGAGCAAGTGTGATTTAAAATCTTGAGATTTTTACGATTGATATCGGTACTTCAAGTTCTCGTGCTCGGGAAATTTCCGTTTTTTAAATGATACCAAGAGATCCACTGAACCGATTTCCTTGATATTTTAGCTATCGGTACGTTACGGTTTCCAGATGAACCCACTATCTTCAAATTTTCAAACTATGACCCTCGTTAAACGATCTACTCAAAACGTGGAGCACTTGTTTGGGGTTGGCTCACATAGTGGTCAGGGAGGAGCTATCAGGGACTTAATAATTAGTAATGAATCCAAATTCGATCCATCAGTTGAAAATATATCACAAAGTACGTATTCCGAGGTATTCTGTTAAAATTACGCTCATCGATGGTTTTAGGCAAAAATATTTCCTCTCCTTTTAAAATAATATATTAGATTCGGATTAAGATTACAAAAAATGTGACTTCCAAAACTGAGACACCAATCAAGCTTTAATAAAAAAAACATCAAGAGAAAATGCACCACATATTCATGGTAAAACTCACTCTCTCTTCTCAATTTCTCTTTATTTTTCTCGGAAAGTCGGCCTTTAAAATTGAAATTAACTGGTTATGTTCTGTTAATTAATTTATATTAAATCATGTAAATTAATTTGGGAATATTGCGGGGACATGTAAAAGGAAAATGTAAAGGAAAAGGAAAGTTTGCTATCAATTTTGAAATTTAAAACTCTATACGTCGGAAACTTCTGGTGAAAGTCGTTTCTTCGTTTTTCTTCGTGTCTGCGTTTTTCTCGGTGTTCAGATAGTTTAATTGCTTCAATTTTTTGAAAGTGCGATACTTTAATAACGGAAAGAACATACATATCGATGGCAAAAATGCGGAACCACGTATCTCCGTTTGCGACGTTGCAGACTTCTGTCATACTCTATTTTCTCCTTTGGTAAAATAGTTAACGCGACTTCTTGAAAATTGCCTTGATTTTTCTTCTCTGTATGCAGAATATTCTACATATAAAAACTTCAAGCTATATAGTCGGCTTATTTCTGTACGAAAAATAAATTAGGAGTAGACATTTTGAAACACCGCAATGGAGATACGTAGTGTCACACTTTAGCCATCATCATACAAGATTAACAAATGTTTCAAACAGCATTTTCCTTCCTGAAAATTCTGATCCGAAACAGACATCCCCAGTGTAACGAGCTCATCATGGAGAGACTCTTTGCTCTTTAAGACAAAGTGCCCAGAGGCCAGAGGCTTAAAGATCCCCCCCCCCCCCCATTGAGACCGATTGACGATGACAAAAATAAAAATCTTCTTACTGAAAAATGCGCCCTACTAAAACTTCAACTAAACTAAACCTCTTCTTCTAACTATAAAAGTTCATTCCTACGGCTTCAATTTTAATCAACTTCGTAGGAGACTTTTTGGGTCAGCCGTGCGAGGAGATTCTGGCGCTTTCTAGTGTCTACACGGACTCCCAGTTATTCCACCGAGCCTATGACAAATGGGCGCAGTTACTTGAAATAGTGCAGCTAAAGACCCACCATAAAAGGGGGCAGTTGGCTGGTGGTTGGTGTGTAGTTTATGGCACGACATGAGCCGGGGTCGCTTGTTGCGTTTGCCTGACAAACGAGGCCTGTCATTCGCTACATTTTCGAATCTTACATTTCGCACCATCTCTCACACGACTAACAAGTGGTTCGTCCTAACCCTCGTGCCCTTCACCAGCCCTCATCATAGCAACTACTTGTATCCAATTTTTTTCTCGCATCATTTTTCATGCCTTCGCCTAGCTCTATTTTTTAATATATCGAATAGCCATTTGGGGTTTCATCCATATTTTTATCGCGCTTTATCAAATCAAATCGTTGCTTGGCTAACATAAGGGCGTAACTACAAATTGAGATGAGCCCGAAAAAACACTGGATTGTATGGAGGACGGGGTTCATTGCTGAGTGTAGTTACGCCCATATGTCAGGAAGGCGACGAAATGTACGGCATGTCCGTGGTCATTCTTTGAGTCACCGACAATCATGTTTACACACAGAGAGACGTAGGGAAATCTTTCCTAAGTGAAGAAACTACCTCTCAAAATATTTCTAACGCATGAAATTGGGTGTGTTCAAATAAGATTTAACTTTGCTGTGGTCCCTATTTTTGTCGCAGAGCCAAACGCCTTGCACGGTGATTTGTACATTATTTCTGAACCATTATTTTCAGTTATAAAATAATATGTAAAAAATATAAACACGGGGATAAAACTAACCTCATTTGTGAAAATTTATCGTCTCTAGCCGAACTATGGCGAAAAATGTGATGGATTGCCTTTACCTGCGGCCTGCGAATTAAGAAATCATAGTGAAAACTGAAAAGTATCACGCTTAATTTATGGGAAACAACAGGAAGATTGATTCGCCTTCAATTAGAGAGGGTAGGCACAATGAGTCCCCGCAAGCTCGAATAGTGGTATTCAACGCCTAACCCAGCACATTGCTAGGTAGGATCCTCTCGCTTTCAATTTTTGGCAAAGATCCCGAGAATTCCGCGACCAGAAAAGTCTCCTAAAAACGTTATTTTGTATCACAGGAGCGTGAAGTAAATTGTAGCCATTAGAAGAGACTTATTACTATCTTTCACGATGAAAAAATTGAGTATTTTTTCGTCATTCAATCAAATTTTGAACGAAGAACTTCCATTGGACTCACATGTGTGTTTATTTTCCTTACTATCATACGTTTTCCTCCTGATTTCCGATGCGTCTTAACTCTGTGCATAAAATACATATCGACACTTTATAGCGCGAAACCACGTATCTCCGTTTGCGACGTCGAATACTTCCAGTCTTACTTCATTTTTTGTAGAAAACCAGTTAACGTAACTTTTTGAATACTTCCTTGACTTTTCTTCTATACCATCAGAATATTTCTTAGAAATTTCAAGCTTCACAGATCTAACCACTGACTTTTTTCTCCTCATTCAAATTAAATAGGTGTGTTATAAAACACCGGAATGAAGGTACACGGTTCCACAATTCAGCCGCGTCGATAAATTCATCTACCGTAAACGGTTGAATGTTTTAAAAAAACCGATTCGATTAATTTTATTCATTCTGAAGTTCACAATCAGAAGCTCAACCCCGTGCAAAGCAGTAATGTTTTGACTATAGGGATAGATCAAGATAACGCTGCTCGATATTCCTTGCTAACTAGATCTTTGATTAACAACATGGTTGAACTATATATGGAAAATCTCAGTGCTATTATTCCGTGTTCGTCAAAAGTTCCGGGATATGGAACTCTTTTGTTCCAATTTCTCCCATTCCGTGACCGTCAAAAATTCCGGGATTCTTTATGGATTTTTTTCAAAAGTTCCGAAGCCGACTAGGTTGGCCTAGCGGTCAGAGCGTCTGACTCTAGACCAATAGGTCCCGGGTTCGAATTCCGGTGGTGGCGACATATTTTCACGGAACTGACGTGAGGATCTGCAGAAACAGATTCTACTCGGCCTTAATCCCTGAAAATTTGAAAGCCGGAGCATGGATGTCCCTATTGCCCTGTTGTCTACGGACACTAAATCTGTCTCTATAGTTGGCTGTAGACCTCTGATAAGAGGTGTAAGCCATTAAACCTGCAAAAAAAAAAAGTTCCGAGAAAATTCCGGAAAATACAAAGATCCATGACATTTTGGGAATTTCAAAAGTTCCGGGTAAAATTCAGAAAAATGTCAAAAGTTCCGAAATTCGGATGCGGGAAATGGGAGTACTGGAAAATCCTCTCCAAACCTGCATTATTCGACTTTGAATCTCGGGCCCTCTAGGTGAGGATGCCAGTGTGTCACCGTGTGGTAAACGGTAGATTGTAGAGATGGGTGTTCAGAGTTTTAAGATGATTCAATGGACGCCATATTTTGTGCCAGAACGCCATGCGATCTGTCGCATCAATTGGTTCCATTTTTTCAGCTACTCGTCATTTTTCTCCAATTTTGAGATCGAAATTCTGTTGTGAGGAGACTGAAGCACTACTTACCAATTTTAACAAAGAAATTCAACGTATAATAAAGGCGTGGTTTTTTCAGAGAGAAAACATCGCATTCGATATACTGATATCGAAACTGCACTCGAATGTGATATTTCCTCTCTAAAAAANATTACGTTCAATTTCTCTGTTAAAATTGGGAAGTGAGTGTTTTAGTCCCCTGACAACAGAATTGCGATCTCAAAATTGGAGGAAAATGACGAGTAGCTGAAAAAATGGAACCAATTGATGCGATGTATCGCATGCCGTTCTGACACAAAATATGACGTCCATCGAATCACCTTAAATGGTCACGTTTTGTTTTCCTGATAAAGCAATATTAAAGAGGAGAGTTGGAGGTAAATGTGGCGAGCGTGGAGGGCTGCTTCCTGCGGTTTGGTGGCTGCGGCAATGGTTTAATTGACCACACCGCAAAGCTCTCCTGCTTTCTTATTCATAAGGCATCCATTACGCCAACAGAATCCACATATCATCGCAGTAGCAGAGACAACCGCTGCCGCCGCGCTACTCCACCTGACTCCCCCGAATCGAGAACCCTCCTCAGAAACGCCTCTCCTTCCTTTGACAATGGCTACCTCCCCCACCTCCACGATTGCCGGGCATATTCTCATGCTAGTACTTTCATTGGCACTCGAGTCCCTTTATACTGAGAGTCAAGACAATGTGAATCCTTTTCTGATTGGTTCCCGTACTTTAGGCCTTCACAGTGTCACAAACGGGAATAAAGATTACATTTTCACCGATTGCAAAGATTATAATCTGGAATGGACCAGGGGATTACGGGTTCGGCAAGGAACAAACGGAATGAGAGAAGGAACGGAGAAAGGAATTTGAGAATGGGCCGATCAAAGATTACGAAAAACGTTTAATTTCTGTAATCTTTATTCCCGTTTGTGACTCCATGAGGGGGTGTTGTCTTGACTCTCAGTACAAAGGGACTCTACGCAGGACTCTAATGGCAAATATTTATGGCGATAAAACCCTCTCAGCGGGCCGATTATTGAAATTGATAGACAAAGCAATAGACAAAGAAGACAAAAAGGATATGGAGGGATGCTATTGGTGCAAGCGGGTGGTTGCGTTGGACAAAGGAGGTAGGTGAGAGACTAACTATAACTGCAACCGACAAGAGACCCGACAGTTAGTCTATCATTTTTCCTCTTAGTCTGTAAAGACCAGCAGTTTCAACCGATGGGATTGCTCCATACTCCCTATGTCTTCTTTGTCTATCGCTTTGTCCATCAGTTTCAATAATCGGCCCGCTGGTAGGATTTTGGAACTCAAATCTAAGGAACCAAGGGCTGGCTATTTTACTTTTAAGGTTGTATGCCTTATACCTACTAATATCGACGGTGTAAGTCGGCAATCATATAACTCACTTTGCGACGTCGCAGACTTTCTATCATACTTCATTTTCTGAATGGAAAACTACTCAATGGCAATTCTTTAAAACTGCCGTGATTTTTCTTCTCTGTACGAAGAAAATTCTGCAAAACTTCAAGGAATAATGTCAATTTGTTCTAATTTAAAAAAATAACACAGATGTGGAGATTTACAGACACCGCAAACGAGATATGTGATTGCCGACTTACACCACCATAGATATAACCCTTTAACACAGCCATGCTAGGGAAGAACGCCGTATGAGCCTAAGACGTTGCCAAATCTCCTCTGATAAAATACGAATTTTCAAGGAAACTCGTGGATATTTTTTCTTTCAATTCCTTAGAGACTTTAATGTGCAATTTCCTCTACATTATCTGAAAAATCCAAGGAAAAATATTCATAAATTTCCTAAAAATAAATGTTATAAGAAGGGAAGTTCTGCAACATCCGGATGTACATACGTTGTTTTTTTCTTAGCACGGTATAACAGGAAAGAGGTGTTTGGCAAGAACGCTCTTTACATGGTAGGTTCCCAATGAGATAAAGGTCAAATAATCAGCAAAGAAAAAAAACCAATACGCAGCCAAACAAACAGTACATCACGGAAAATGCAAATTCTTTTGGAAAGCGCAAACAGTTCTTAATGACGCAAAAATAGAAAGAAATGCATTTTGTTAAAAATAACTCCATCCAGGATGCAATATATAGAAAAGGTCGCCTTGATTCGTCACTTGCCTTCCGTATAAGGGCTAATCAGTGAATGCGTGACGTGAATTGCGATATATCGATCGTTATGTCATTTAAAACTATGGAAAAGGATCGATAAACAGGGTGTTCGCAGCGAACACGTTAATAATCGATTCTTTACCATAGGTTTAAATGACATAACAATCGATACATCGCAATTCACACCACGCCACTGGCTATGTGCATAGGGTTTGCGTGCAAAATAGTTCCTTTTAGCATAAATACATCCAATTTCCACGTGAGCCCTATTTAACACATAAATTCATGCTTTTTGAGACTCATGCGGAACTGAAGTTATGGCTTCTCTAATCAGAGAGACGACGAATAGTTCAATTTAAAAGCTAAGGATATTATCATGCTCATTTCACTCGATTTTTTCAAGTTTTAAAAAGTCATTCATCGAATTGCATTAAAAAACTACACAGACGGAACCGCACCTCAACATGAAAACAGAGGAAGTGAATGACTGAAAAGATGCTCGTTGATGACGGCGCAGAGATACAACTATTCGTACTTGATGGACGTCCGTGTTGCGTCTGCAAAATTGAAGGCGCGATGGCGCGAGACGTGAACTCTCAATGCATCCGCTACGAGCTGCTAATGAGGTGTCGCTTAGATTGGCATAGATGAATGGCATAGCAATCGATATATCGCAATTCACGCCACGCCACTGGGGCTAATTTTCTTTTCTATGAGCCATGGAAAGCATGGAGTTACGCACGGGCATCTCAAAAAAGACACGATCTCACGCCGGATAACCGACGAGTTCAGAAGTTGGCAAATAATGAGCTGATCAGTCATGAGTATGGAATTCATAACTTCCAAAACTGACGAGAAGAAATCGTTATACCTCGATAATTTAAAATCAAAGAAAACCGTCCCATTCCTTTCCTGTCAACTGCGAGAATTCCGAAAAAGAAGGAAAGAACTCTGGCTTTAACACAAATAACACAAGAATTGCTTGCTGTTTCTTTAAGGACGTTCAGAAATAATGCAGAGAATCGTCCCTGTTTAAGAGCAGTTTCGAGGAGGAAAATGGACTGCAAGCGATTAAAAGAGTGGATGGAAAACTGAGGGGAGACGATAAACTCCGAGTCAAAATTGGCCGCAACACGCAGTAGCACGTCAAAACGCATTATGTTTGTAATACGTCTTCGGCCACTCCAACTTGGGAGAACGTCCAACAAACGTCCGAATCCGAGTTTGTTTATTCCCTCGGTCCCTCCGCCTAGTCCAACGGCTACAACTCACTATTTGTCCTCTTGTCCTATCCGAGAGGTCATTCCAAGTCTCAGATCGTGACCATAATCGTGGTGCATATAGCTATCACGAAAACTTTATTTAACCCTCTATGGTATAGCGTTACGAATCCGTAACAACGTATTTTCGGGGTTTTTGATGGAAATTGAATCTTTCCCCTGTGCCATAATTTTGCAAAATTTCATCAGTTTTTTGTTTTTTTGAGAAATTGACTTCCTTGACTAAACAATTTTGAAAAAAACAATTGATACTCATTTATTTTTTTATGCAAGCTTCAACATAGATTAGTGTCTCCTAGAATCTGAGATCCAAATTAATTCAATGCCATGGAGGGTAATGTGACTAACGCATAGGTGATATAGTTAGAAACTTTGGTCCTGTACACAATTAATGTATATGTATGATGACCAGACCGTTCTTCAGTATTCCCGAAAAAAGCAGCGAGTCCAAAAATATAGTTTTGTGAAAATTGATACAATCCTGATCGAAAAGAAAATTTCACGGAAAAAGTCCTATGATTTTCATTAAATTTCTATTAATGATCATCTGAGAGATTTTTTTCTTATTATTCGAGCTGTGAAAAATCGAAAAAGTTTATCCTCGACGGTAAGAAATGGACTAACTTTCATGGTAGGAAGACAGCTGTAAGTGTAATCTTTTGCAATCTTGCATGGTTATGGTTGCAATAAAAAACAAACAAATTTTCAAGGTTAGATGTTGAGAGAAAAGAGTACCCTTTTCTACAAAATATCAGTGAAGACATCATTCTCGCGGAATTATGTGTATTAGCTCCTCTTCTGGTGGATACGAACCCAGTTTTTGCGCATTCACTGATCGAATTTTGTAAGAAGGGGGATTGAAATTTTATTTTTTACATTGAGCCTTATGCAGAAATAAAACTTCAAATCTCTGTTTCTCGGTTTAAACTAAACGTGGGTTGGTTCCTTTCTGATGATCTTGATCCATTTGTTTGGCACTCTTCTTTGGCTAAGGCGAGAGCCAAAGCTTTTTCGAACTGGAAAAAATAAAAAGAAATTATAAAAATTAATTTTTCGAGGGGGTCCATGCAGCCGAAAAGCTGAAGTCGGAGGCACAATACCTCCCCCCACCCTTACAAAGATACAGAAAACAGTGCGTCTTCTCTCACCCCCGTTCCGCACTTAGTGTGTTACAGTAATTAAAGATGCTCCCTGGTTTCCGAGCGAGGAATTAATCGGATGAATTTTGAAATCATGCAAATTGAATTTAACATTTAAGTATGAAATTAAGCGGTTATTACTGCCGCCTTCTCTTTTTACAAGGGATGGATTATTCAAGACTCGGATCAACTTTTCTTAGTTATGAACTGCTGGAGGGGCAAATAAGTTGAAATCATTGTAAACGTCATGTAATAGGATTAAAAAGTTAAGGAAGTCGAGTAGACATCGATGTTGAATTCCAGGAGAGGTATATAAGAAAGAGCAAAGCGAGGACTTCAGAGCAGGCTTAAGTGCCAAATTTTACTTTCCTCTTTTCCGTCAATCTAAAGCCCTTTTGAAGTCTTTTCGCCCCTTATATTCTTTACCCTCTTTTTTTTGCCTACTGAATGTTCACAAAGTTATCGAGGAATGTCGATCATATTTTGTCAGTGTTGGGGATGCAAATTTTATAACTGGAACTTATAACTGATTTCTCTGCCGTACCACCGTGGTTGAAGTTGTATTTAGTAAAATTAAATACTTCAGTTTTTCAAAAGAAATAAAAATTACGTTACATTTGCGCGACTGTAAGCTACATACGTAATACGTTTCTTATGATAGCCTTGCTAAATGATAAAAATAAATAGTTACAGTAAATTAACTATAATTAGTAGGTATACTTAGGTTCTACTTAGGTAGCATAATGAAAAGCTTCTTAATTTGAATTCATAGAATGAAAAAACAAGTATGGTTATTTTGAACCCTTGGACCTTAAACGTCTAGAAATGATGAAATTTCAACTTTTTTTTCTTGGAGGATGACAATGCTTCCTCTCTACCCTAGGGGAGCGAGAAAGTAAAAAATGATTTCCACAAGGAAAGTTCATTTTAAAGTCACCAGTATATTCGTATGTAGGATACGCAAGGAAGAATGTTACAACAAAAATTTCCACATGATTGTCTTCATTGCAGCCTGAAAATGAGTAAAACGTCAAGTAATTTTTATACTTTTCACGACTGAGAGGTCTGATATACTTGCATCTGTTCGTGACATTTTCAGACAAATTGGATATCGGTAACTGAATAGAGCTATATGCAGTTTAGAAAATTATCACATTAATTCCTGATCATAACTTTCCGGTTTCTCATTACCAGTTCAAACATATTTTATTTTTCCATCGGAACGCTGAATCTAACATAGACTTGTATGTTCATTTTTTAAACGGCTTTAATCGCAGCCAGAACAACTTCTTATTCATGAACCACCGTGTAATGGTTTCTTCCATAGTAACAAATTAATATAAGCGTTGAAGAAACCATGGAAAACGTAAGAAGAAGGTAGATTAGGCAAGGATGGGATAAAGGATAAAGATGGAGATACCTACTGGAGGAATAAAGACGGTAGCGTTAATTAGGGTGGGAGCCATTCTCTCTGCTGCTCCCCTCCTTGCAACCGGATCGATTCGAAGTTCAAGACGCCCTTTCTTACGGTCGCTTTAGTCCCTTACTGGCTCGATAATGTCTTGAATCATCCCTTCTGCTGCTTTATTGTCATTGCGTCGGCCACGTTCCCTCTTATTTTTATTTTAATTAAAGTGCTTCCATTTTATTTCCGCGGATAAGCGAGCAGCGACGTTCCTGCCTTGCGCCGTGCACCTTTCGCATCTTCTTTCGCCATTCCTCCACGTCCGTCGTTCGTCGCTCCCGCTAAGTATTACCGTCGACAGCAAGGGTCTCTCAGCGCACTTTCTCCGGTGCAGCATGCGGAAAAATGTGCTCCTCGTTAGAAACACGGTATTAGAAAGCATCCTGCCGTACAGGAGCTCAAAGTATTCATTCTTGGAAAGGATCTATTTCCACAATCGGTACCCTCGCAAATACATCAGAATATTTTTCATCTTCTTCTTCATCTTTAACTTCTTCTTTTCTTCTTCTTTTTTCCTTCTTTTCCTTCTTTTTTTCCTTCTTTTACTTCTTTTTTCCTTCTTTTTCTTCTTTTTTCCTTCTTTTACTTCTTTTTTCCTTCTTTTTTTTCTTTTTTTCTTTTTTTCCTTATTTTCCATTTTCCCTTTTTTCCCCTTTTTTTTCTTTTACTAATCCTTTTTGATGATTGTCAATGTAAATTTATTACTATTACTGCCTTCTTTAGAGGTGTAAATGGCCTTAGATGCTAAAGCACCGCTTTAAAATAAAATTATTTTACTACTACTACTACTTTCTTTTTTTCTTTTTTTTTCTTTTTTAACTGTAAATCTTTGATACTCTGTAGGTTGTCGGAGATTGCAAATATTACTGCTCGAGTATTTTTTGAATTAACGGATACCAGTCTAACGATTTTTCCTTTTCTTATCGATGGTCCGACGGTTCAAAAATCGGGCCTTATAAAAATTCTAGACCACAGCTCTTTAAAAAAAATTCTGAAAGGCTCGAGTAAATATTTTGACCGGTCCTTGAAGTAGGTACTGTTGAAACCAGAAAAGTTTGATCCGCGACAAAAACTATCCTCGTGTACTAAAATCGACCAGGAAAAATCCTTAGTTTGGCCCTATAGGTATACGTACCTGGCAACCCCGGGGTATTTTCCTATCTTAATAACTTCACATTACATTCTTCATGTAACTCGTTTATCTTCGTTTCAGGTGGCTTACCTTACAAAGTTTACTCCGGACATGACGGGGTCCTGACAGAGAAGAGAAAACAGAGGAGAATCCGAACGACTTTCACATCTGCGCAGCTCAAAGAATTAGAGAGGGCGTTTCAAGAGACTCATTATCCGGACATCTACACGAGAGAAGAAATTGCAATGAAAATAGATCTAACAGAAGCTAGAGTACAGGTAAGACTCTTTTCATTTGCAAATCAGAATTCCCTGCATACATGACCCTCTCCAGAGAGGCAACTACAAAGAATTACTTGAGGACTCGCAATTGTCCAACATCAATGTCTGATTTTATCGCGAACTTCAACTTACACTGGAAAAAAAACACATTGGATCCAGAGTCCAGACTCTTGAAAATATTGACAAGAAAGAGGTCTCTTGATTCGATTAGATTTAAGCTTAAATCAAAAGGAAATCCGCTCAAATTAAGAGGCTTGGTTCTTGATTTAAGCTTAAATCTAATTGAATCAAGAGTACTTTTTCTTGTCGATGTTTTTAAGAGTCTGGACTCTAGATCCAATGTGTTTTTTTCCAGTGTAATTCTTATTTGCCGATGCACAAATCCACATGTTTTAAAAGACGACTCAGATAATGTAAATATGGGTAATTGAATTGGAACGTGAGATTAAAGAAAGCAGTGGTTTTCATTTGATGTAGGACTTACATATTATTTTATTTACTGAAAAAGAAAAATAAGTAAATAAAAAAGTCCGTTTCTGAGTCGTAATGATTTTTAGTGTTGGTTACACTTACTTGGATTCAATCAAATTTTTGGTTAAAATCGTGACAAAGCTAGATTTTAAAGGTCCGCGGATTAGCAAATTTAAGCCTTCTTAAAATTGAAAGAAAAAAGAAGTGTTTCCTTTTTAAATGTTTTACTATTTGCAGTTTCTATTCACCATCACAGTACAGATCGTTTTAATTGGACGTATCTATCCTGAGACGAAATATGTGCAAGTATACATACTTGGAATTAACTTGCTTCGTACACCTTCTTTTGATCGATCCCATTAGAATACAATTATTTTAAGCGAAAACAGAAAAATGTATGTAGATAATATGGTTATGTCAACGCCTAGATACAACTATTTGTGCTCGATGGATGTCAATGTTGCATATTTACAAAATTGAAGGCGCGATTGCTTTCCTCACACTCAACATAACGACATTTTGCCAATATATGTTGAAAATTTTCATGAAAAACAGAAAAATTTATGAATATGCTATGTCAACGCCTATAGATACAACTATTCGTACTCGGTGGATGTCAATGTTGCGTACTCACAAAATTGAAGGCGCGATTGCTCTCCTCACACTCAACGTAACGTCATTTTTCCAATAAATGTTGAAAACGTTTCCAATAAAACAACATCGATTTAACGCGCGTTCCCTGTTGCTTTTCGTGGGAAAGTAGCCTCCGCGGATAAGAGAAACGCGATATCTTCATCGCACCCGGCAGTGTTTGTCCAGATCGGAGTCATTAGCAAAGCAGATCCGATACGAATCGCGACGATGCCTCGCGCCCATCCCTGCAGGGACCCGCGAGGGTTATCGCATGACGTCGCGTCGCCGAACATCAAAACAACCGTATCAAATTTTCCTGGACGCCACGCTCCGCTCAAGTGCTGCTTTTTTCCGCCAGGACGCCCCCGGTGCCCGACGCGCCTTTGCCACGCGACCCGAGTCCTCGGCCACTTGACAGCGATTTCCACGCTTACAAGCGTGGCAGCGGCTCGCGCTCGTGAAGTCGTGATACTTGATAACTGGTTGTAATCTGTTTGTCCAATTTTACGCCTCCTCCCAGAATGTCTTCATTGGTGCTATTTGCACGAAGTACAGAGGAGTCTCGACTAGACGGGCTTCAGATTATCCGTGGAGCGCACACCCCCTCCCGTTCACTCGAAAAAAAATGAGGAATAAAGAGGAGGAAGAAAGAAGGAAGGGGAGGAAAGAAGAAGGGGAGTAAAGAAGGAAGGGGAGTAAAGAAGGAAGGGAAGGAAAGAAGGAAGGGAAGGAAAGAAGGAAGGGGAGGAAAGAAGGAAGGGGAGGAAAGAAGGAAGGGGAGGAAAGAAGGAAGGGAAGGAAAGAAGGAAGGGGAGAAAAGAAGGAAGAAAAGGAAAGAAGGAAGGGAAGGAAAGAAGGAAGGGGAGGAAAGAAGGAAGGGGAGAAAAGAAGGAAGGAAAGGAAGGAAGGAAGGGAAGGAAAGAAGGAAGGGGAGGAAAGAAGAAGGGATGGAAAGAAGGAAAGAGAGGAAAAAATGAAGGGGAGGAAAGAAGAAGGGGTGGAAAGAAGGAAAGAAAGGAAAGAAGGAAGGGGAGGAAAGAAAGAAGGGGAGGAAAGATGGAAGGAAAGAAAAGAAGGAAGGGGAGGAAAGAAGACGGAAAATCGCTTATATTTGATGATTAATCATGACGAAATTGACTCAAACTGCATATAAGATGCTTTAAAAATTCAAAAATGTTCTGGGGGAGGCCCCAGACCCCCTACCCCTGTTTGGGATGTCTGGATCCACCTATGCGGTTACTGAAATACTACGAGCACAGTATTTGTGGTAAAATAGATGAGGTTGTGTGAAAGAAACTTCTTTGAACAGAAAATTTATTCATTTTTAACTGTTCATTTCTGGCTAATATTTGATAAGTTTTTCGAAAAAGTTCCTTCTGAAATACGGCCTTTTTTATCACTATTCCTGAACAAATAGCTTACTTTCGGATCATCCGCGTCCAACGGGCAAAGTTTTTGAAATTCAAATCCCGCGCCACGGCTCCGATCACGGGAGCAAGAAGCTGCATTTCGACCTTTGATTTCGACCAGATGATTGGCATGAGCATATCATCGTTTCACTTACTGATGACCATACGCTGAGGCATGATAACTTACTTCTTCCATTCTATGCTTAGTGACAATGAATGACGCGAACGTCTTCTTCTTCTTCTTCTTCTTCTTCTTCTTCTTCTTCTTCTTCTTCTTCTTCTTCTTCTAACTTCTGACTAAGGTCGTGACCCTGTTTGTCTAGCCTCTAAATTAGTATATAAATATGATAAATAAAATATGATGGCGATGAGAGAGATCACTCCGGGGATGAAAGGCAGCTCTGTGCCCATCTCTTGAATTTGTGATTTGTCATGACGCGAACATGATCGTTGTTTCAGCTGAATTTTGCGTTTAGAGTTCATTTGAAATGTTTTAACCGAGGAGACTCGGAATGTACAAATACTTAAAATCTGGCAATTTTGGAGGTGATGCTGACGTACGTACGACATACACGTACCTGAGGAAAACGTCTTTTGCTCTGTTGGTTGCATAATTTTTGTATTCGGCTGCGTGCTGCAGGTTCCGGGAGGAGCGCACGCAGCCAGCATGGCACTCCGTCACCTCCACTTTGTGGGGGCTTGAGCAAACATCTTCCCCCCTTATTGCCACCCTAAACGCAACCCCTTATCGCCCTCCGCGCATTTCACCTCCTCTGTTTGCAACTCGGATTTTTATTCTGCTCGCGCTCCGCGCTTTGTATGTTTATTTGTTTATTTGTTTGTTTGTCTTGGACAAATGCGTGCTGTTCGAAATCAAATGTCTCCTCAACCCAACGCAGGGCTGTTTGTTTTGCAATTTTTCGACAAGCTCGTGTTGGGTCTTATGCAGGTGCAAAGGGCTTAAGTTAAAGAGAGTTCAATATGATTTTACGAACAAAGATTATTAACTGGACGTATTCCTACCAAACGAAACTATAGAAGAAAAAAAATTTAAAAAAAAAAATTTGACTCTGATTACAATTTTTGGAACTTCTTGGATTTGTTTTCCCCGCAAAATGGTATGTACCCATGCAGCATCATTTCACCATCTTGTTACATACAGTTCGATATTTTTCTTAGTATTTGATTTTTTTTTTTCCGAAAATTTTTTCGGAAAAAGACGAGTGGGAAAGAAGGGGGATTGATCTAGAAAGCTGCCTAAGAAACTGTGTAAAAGTGGACGTGATTCCCTTTGGGAAAATGGGAAACCGGGATTGCAAATTCTACCAAACACTAGGCGCCAGCCGTATGTGGCACTTATGAGCCGTGGGCATGGCAAAAGGACATTATGGACAGGGCTCATGAGTTAAAGACTCCGGACGTCAAGATCCTCGTCCGGGTCTTTCACGCTGACGTCACTGGCGCTGTATAGTTCCCATTCCTTCTTACGGCCCTCGTCTAACAAGCACACCCCTTCTCTCCCACCTATTTCTAGTTTCGTTTGGCAGAAATACATCCAATTGAGTTTACACACAATTAAGGATTAGTGAAACCACACCAATAGATTTCTTTCAAAAAGAAGAAAATTAATATGAGGGTTTATTTAGTATGTCAGTCGCTTTCACAGCGCTGCAGCTTTGCTCTCTGCGAAACCCAATCGCTACTGCCCCTTGTGCACTTTTGCTACTAGACTTTCGCTATCGATTTGCTGTTATTAGTATGCATACGAGTAGAATAGTACGTAATCATCATGCATTAATTGTGTCTTTTGCTCTTGCCGAGTGTCAACTTATGCGACGACATAATCCCAATTACAATTTTTAGAAATCTTTTGTCGTCTAATTTTTCATAATTAAACATTGGAACATTGTTATACTCAAAATTATGAAATTATACATATTTTATTTATTCGTGCAACCCTCGATACTATACTAAAGTTGAACATCAAAATTACGCCAACTGATAAAAACGTTCTCCACGATTGTAGCAAATGAAGCTGTAGCTGGCCACGAAAAATCAATCATTTCCCATTAATTTATAACTCGTTCCACCGCTGTTACAAAACACGATATTTCATTCATAGATTAACCGAGCAAGGGAAGGGAAGCGGCAGAGTGATCTGGAACGCAGACTCGAATGAGAGATGAGTTCCTTCATGAACCAGAGCCACTACCAGCCCTACACCGCGAGTGATGAATCGCAAATAGACCGCCGCGCAACACACTTATTTATTAAAGAAAATATTTGTTTTATTGATTTTGAAGAGCATAATAATTGGCAAACCTAGCGGAGGCAGGAAGGGAGAGGGTGGTGACAAAGTGCCAAAAAGTGGCAGCCAGATGGCCCGTAATTTCCTAGTTTGAGTGTTTACGCTCTCTCTCTCTCGTGATCTCTTCCTACCTCCTACCCTACCCCCTAGCCCCTCCACCTTTCATAGATGCAACTTTTGTTTTCATTCATAATATTGTCGCATGTTCTGCACTGGTATATGTCTCCTAGGTGGTGAATTACTCTTAACTAAAGTCGATATTGCACTCTGGGCTCTGGGGTTCATTCTCTTATTCTTGAAGGACTACTATGTTGCCGACCGCTTCTTAGGACAATATCTTTTTCAAATCACAGATGTTCTGTGTTTTAAGGCATAACCTAGTCTTCTTACCTCTCGTCCATTATTTTTTAATGACTATTTAAAATCAATTTATTACAGGTCGTAGACATTATGAAAATCCCTACTTACCCTGTGATAGTCGTACCAAGTATTCAAAAGTAAGGTAATGTGGCTCGTATCTTCCTGCACTAAAGTCGGACGATCGAAAAAATGACAACCTTTGATAGGAAGGCTGAAAATTTCTCGGCAAATCTGAAGATTTTAGTCCTTAATGGGAGTATCCATCGACCATTCCTCAGAGGCTCCTTTGATATGTCTTTAGAGATGAAAAAGCAAACGCATTATTGGATATATTAAAGAACTAAAAGCATAGGGTTTTTGTCAAAAATAGTTCCTTTTAGCTTGAGAACTTCCAATTTCCGGAGAGCAGAATTCTTTGGCATTGATTTTTGGGGATATGGGCCAATTTTTTGACATTTTTCGAGGTATTTTAATATTTGCTCGTCCGAGGCTAATATAGCCCTCTTTAACTAGCCCCCCCTCCCGCCCCCTTCTCAAATACAAAATTTAAAGACAAAATTTGGCTGAAATGACAATCCTATCCTATAAGGGGGAAAAACTATTTCTCTGAATTTTTCAAATGAAGCAGCCAAAATCCGTTTTTCGGAGCTTTTTAAATACTCCTTCAGGACCGAAGTACGAGTTCGAGACGATTTGGCAACCATGCTGTGACCCCTCTCCTGAATGTGCGTGACGTCCCTTTGCGTCATCAGAGCACCGTCACGACGCTGCTGGAGGGATGTTCCTGTGCAAGAATGACAAGCGAGATGTATTGTCACACGGTGGAGCCGTCCTGAATTATAGACGCATCCTCAGGGACGGACCAAGTCAGATCCGTGCGTTGTACTCGCCTGAAGACGGGTGAAAGTCGGATGGCAAACTGAAGCTTATTCTGCCGTGATAAGGAAAAACGCCGTATGACCCTTTAGGCACTGCCAACTTTCCTTTGTTATGACGTAAATTTCCTCGTAAACTTATGAATGTTTTTTCCCCTATTTTCCAGATAATTTTGTTCGCAATATCACCCAAAGTTCCTAGAAATTTCAAGGAAAACCGTTCATAACTTTCATCAAAGACAAACATTTTATCGAAAGAAATTTGGCAATTCTCGAATGTTCACATGGCAGTTTTCCTTAGTTAGGCAGTATTGTTGGACGCTTCAACCCTACCCATTGTCGCAGAGTCTAAATACGCCACTGAGTCGGGCACTTCGTAAAAAAAAGTAACCGTCAATTTGAGTTAATATGGGAGGTGCAGGAGCACAAAGTAGCCTATAAACGTGCGACTAATGTAATTGGTTAGTTTTCCTTTGGGTTACATTGACCAAATCTTTAGGTTGAAAATTTGCAACCCTGTTAAAAATCAGACGCGACTGACGCGAGGCTTTGCGCAGCAAGCCGCCGCGCCGGGAGCGGACCCAGATTACATCGGTACACGGACTTTATGTCGAATACGAGAGTCAAATACGTCCAATTTTGAGCGTTTGGTTGCGCTTACACCACGCTGTAGCACAGTAAAAGCCCAAAACATATAAGAATAAATTTGAATGCTTTGGAAATCATTAAATTTGGTACGGAACCACTATTATATTTACAAAAAACACATTATATTTTCCAGTAGTACATATTTCTTTTTCATCAATTTAAATAAGAATAATTCATGCGGAGTTTTCAAACATTTCAAAATTATGAGTTGAAAAACGCTAACTCCGCGAGTTTAAATATTGGAGCCTAACACAGAGCGGAGCGGCGTGTTAGCAGCGCAGAACGCGCACTGGCGCCTACAAACCTAACGGGATACTTCACGCATTGCGCAACGCGTGAAGTATCCCGTTAGGTTTGTAGGCGCCTATGCGCGTGTCTCGCTGGTTGCCTGCCGCGCCGCAACGCTTTGTCTTATGGAGCAGTAAAACTTGAATTCCTATTTTCTGTGTTCGATTTTGACGTGATTTGACGGTTCCTGTCTCTAATGGCCTGGTTACACGCTCAAATTTCCGTCAAATTCCGATCAAAATGATGACCAAGACGGCGGTCGAGAGTTATCCAGATTGATGAGTAAAATTAAGTAAAACAGCGTGTTGATTGAAATAAGCATGAAATAAGCACGGTCGTGTGGAAATCAGATGAAGGATGAGCCCCCCAGTCCCATCATATACCACCAAATTTTTGCAGGTCGCAGAAATTTGATGGTAGATGTTGCGCACCAGTCACCATTTGATCGGAAATTGATGGGACTTTGAGCGTGTAACCAGCACATTAAATGCAATCTATGAGGTGCGTAAAATGATTGACTTCGGAATTCAACTACTCTTTTAAGGTGCATGGAGCATTTTTGAGCCCCAGATTGGCTCAACAACGTAGCCGTGGGAAAAAGGAAGAGATTAAATTATCGCCTTATTTTGGCGCGTATACGTAGTATACCGCCTTTGCGATCGTTTCGACCCCCCACTCGATACAATAACCGAGTCCCTTAGTTCCTTACCGAAAAGTGACTACCGCGAACTTCTGAGATTTTCCAAAGCGTGTAAAAAGTTTATTTATCCATCAATAATTATTATTTAAAGTAGTTTCTCATTCTGGGGCTCATTAGTTTATGTGCAGTGAATACCAACAGTCTACGTTACTTGGTTTTTTTAAAAAAAGCCTAAGAGTACGGCGCGCTGATTTAAAATTTGCATATATAAGCAGAAGCAAGCGAACTGATTCGAGGATGGCTGATCAGGTCGGCACTCGTTGAATGAGAATTTCACTTCTTCGTTTTGTTTAAAACGTTGCTTTGACAGATCTC
>NW_017547257.1:87695-100675 GCF_001854935.1 Bemisia tabaci
TACAGTCGAATAAATAAAGAAAACTATTATCGAAGAAATTCTAATTATTAGAAAGTAATTAGCTGGCGTAATCAATGCGTAGTTGCATAGGAGCATGAGCGAGATTTATCATCAATTGACCGCTGGCCGCTAGGTACCTGGGTGGGCGAGCGACAATACGTAAGCGGTGGCATATGGTTCGATTGACAGAGGAGTGGGGAACGGTCAGACGTAGGGGAAAGGTTCAGGCTGAACCGTTCAGCACAGCGCAGCGTCAGTCACCGGGTGGGGAAGAGAGTCCGGGAGGGGACACTTCCCCTCGAGTGAAATAGAAAAAGGCAGAATCCTTCGAAGTTTATATTAATGATACGCAGCAAAATCCACAAAAATTATCAAGTACTCATGATGTCAGTTCCGCTGAAAGAAAGGCCGTTTAATGGTCCTACCCCCGTGTGGCAACCAGGGATGTATGTCCCTCCGTCTCGGACCACTGATCCGGCAGTAATTCGCACGCGGCTCATCTCAGTCCCCAGCCGTGAAATATCCCCCACTTTTATTGTTTTTATATTGAATATATTATTTTTCAGCTTCTTTCCCCTTGAAGCATGTTTCGCTCGTTTTTGACTCTTGGAAAATGACTCATGTGTGGCCTCGCAGTAACAAATGAGTTGGTGTTGGTGACAGCGTTTTTTCAAAGTTGTGAGGTCAGACCTGCGATCATTTTCCAAATCGATATTATTTTATCGACCAAACCAATTTCATCGAAGTTCCAAAGTTGTTATTCGAAACCGAGAAGCTAAAGAACAAAGGAGACGTATAATTTTGTAAAAAATCGCGCAAAGCACTAGCCAGGATAACGCAGACATTTTTATTCCGTACACTTTATTTGAAAAAACAACATAGAATGACTCGAAAGTAAAATTTTCTTCTTCGCCTTAGTTTTCTTTTTCTCTTTCTTCTTCTTCATCTTCTCCTTTTCTCTCGAGGGCATACACAATGGCTTGGACGGAGGCTAGCTATATTGTGCATTAGCATTGGTAGATTCACTCAAAGCTATATACGATTGATTCGCCTTAAATTCGACAGTTCGGCAAAAGCGGGCACACAGGAACCGTAATAGTGGTATCATCTCACCAGGGTATGACTTGCACTGCACGGTTCGGTTGCAACAGCTATGTGTCGCATGAGATTGTAAAAGCGGGATCGTAAGAAATATGCAAAGTTTCAATTTTTATCCTCTCCTAAATAATTATTGTATCCTCCTCCCACCCTCGATGGAAAATAAAGTCGATAGAGAAGCCTCCACGAAAATTTTAAGGTTATTCCCTGGTGCCAGAAATGGATTTGTAATGTATTCTACTTCTGTCAGGTTTTACCATGCATCAATTAAGTGCATAGGCGAATTCAGGGGGGTGCACCCTCGTCCCTTCCCCGTCCACCCAAAAAAGGGAGGAAGAAAAGGGGACGAAAGAAAGAAGGAAGGAAAGGAGAAGAGAAAAAAGTAATACGCTTATATGCGGTAGTTATTCATGACGTTGATGACTCAAACTGCATTATAGGTATACAGTCAAATTTCGAATATTTTTTGGGGGGAGCCCCCTGACCCCCCTTATGCCCCCTCTCCGTTCGATGTGTCTAGATCCGCCTGTGATTAAATGCTACCGCCTGCATTAAAATCTACCACTGAGGTTATACGTCGCCTGTTTGGAATGACCCTTTTTCGATGGAATTAAGTAGAGCTTTCTATGACAAATTCTACCAGATAACAACTCAAAAAAACAGAAAACTCAGGGTAATCGAATGACGTGTAGGATCCTCACGGGAGTGATTAGCCCTCTTTTGGTCCACGGTCTCACTTCAAATCGGGAACACGCAAACAAATCAAAGATCCAACCTGTCAGCGGGCAGGTTGGCAGGGCGGCGAGGCCCAAATCCCCGATTGATTGTGTTAAGTCCCGTTTAAACACATGTTAAGCGTTGCCAACAAGTCGGACGGGCCCGGGGTAAATGAGCCGAGTCCTATTCACAAAAGGTGCGCATCTGCAGTTGGCCAAGTCGCGACCCCCCTCCCTCCCCTCTTCGCGATCCCTTCGGAGCAGCTTTAATTCAATCGAGGGATCAGCTGAGCAGTTTAATTGAGTTACAACTCATATACACTTGATGACACGTCTTTCAATAGGATATTATTTACAGCTTTAGCACTACGTGTTTCCGTGTTGTCGGGTCCTTTGTCTCCGGCACCCGAACAAGTGTCATTATTTACTCGCCGTTTAGGCGGCTCCTCATATGCTACCGGCTACTGCCCTCCCGGAGACGGGCTCGGCAGCCTGTAAATCAAAGCCCGTGACGTCATAAAGAGGATCGTATTTGCACCCGGGAGATTTAAAAATGGTCTCGCGCCTGTAAATAATTCCCTCCCCGGTGGTAGTCGCTAATAATTAAGTGATGAAGTCAAACTATCAGGTCTCTGACCCTCCAACTCATTCAGGGGTCGAGTTTTTTCTTTCTTCTTTTTGGGCAGCAACTTCCTCCAGTGCGCGGTGATTATAGGCCCCGACTTGCTTGAAATAGATATGAAATGTAATTTGTATTCCCTTTGAACGATTCGACGAATCCGAGATGTTGACGTTAATTCTTGAGCGCAATTTTTTTATAATATAAAATCTGGGAATGATGAGGGTTGATTTTTGAGGATAACATGTTAAAAAAGCAAATAAATTACGTATAGATAAAGTGAGGATGACATGTATAAAAAGAACGTGCAGTCTTACTGTATATTGAGAGTTAAGCGTAACGCATAACCCGTGAGGCGCGAAACGCTTCAGAAGGTTAGATCACAAAGCGATCAGGGGGCACGGCTCCCTAGTTCTTCTACAATTTAACAAAGTTAATCCAATTTAAATGACGCTTCTTTCTGGCTAAGGAAAGTAGCAAGTGAGCATGTTGAAGGAAATAACTTAATGGAACCAAAAAGACTCATAAATTTACGTGGTTTAATCTTTGTTATGGTTTGTAGATACGTTTATTTGGTGCTTTTAGCATCTGAGCCATTAACACCTTAGGGGAGAGATCAAAATTGTGTAGTACAGAATTGAAAAAATTTAAAAAGTAGGGTCACAAAATGGTAGTGCAAAAAATTAAAAGATAGGACAAGGAAAGAATACCTACATTTAATTTGTTATGCTCTATTCAACATATATCAGAAAAACAACTTTTTATACTGTCATTTAAAGACTTTCTCTTGTTTTTTGTACTTCGATAGTTGCTGTGAGATGAGAAATGAATGCGTTATTTCTCTAAAGAAATATACAAAGATTCCAAATAATAAATGGACGTATTTCTGCCAAACGGAAGTACGGAACTATGTGCATTATGACGTGAGCCGTGCTATGAATGTATTCTTAGAGGTCTCCAGGCTCATGTCTTAAAGCACATATCGCACATGGTTCCGTTTGGTAGAAATACGTCCATAATTAGTTCCCTTTTTTTCTTTTTAAACAATTTCATTTTCGAGAACTACTCAATCTATTGACATTTTTGTGATGAGAACTCCAATACTGTCCTCAATTTTTTTCCTTTCATCTTCTTTTTTCTCGTTCATTTATAATCTTAAAATTGATCAGTTTGATAGTAAAGCAAAATTATAACCGAGTAAACCCAAGAAACGAGCCTCAGGTCCCCTATAATTAAGATTCCTCAAAGGGACTGGCATATCATACAGCATCTCCATTCAGTAGAGTTTGCTCCCATAGGGTAAAACTGTGCCGTTCGTAAAATTAATTACTTCCATCCTAGTCCTATAGTTTGACAACACTGCCCCAAAACAGTAAAGCACTCGGCAATAAAACGGAAAATAAAAGAACCAGAGCTTATGCGATGATTGAGTTTAATGATTTTAATCAAGTAAATGGTTGGATTGTCGAAATATATTCGTCCAGCACTAACAGAACCCGGCCAAAGTCGAATGTCACCAATCAAGAGTCAACAACGTTGCCAGGTAGTGCGAGACGTTAGACGGGAGTACATATTCAATCTGCTAAAGTTGGCAGCGCTGTGCGCGAGAGGGCAGTGTCCCAACCCCGGGCGGGCCCCCCGTGGCGCCACCCGGCCGACATAACTCTTCCGTAATTGGTTTCTGATATCTGCACGCGGCTTCGCTCTCTTCCTCTTCAAATAATGTTTTCATTATCTAAATAGCACTCCTGATGCCCTGAATAATGACGCGAAACTCGCGCTAAGTTTTTGCGTTCCCCGGCCTCACCGGGCGCCGAGGCGACTCGCCTTGCATCACACTTCGGAAACTTTGCATCGGACCGGGGCTTTGCCGTAATACCGAAAAGAGCCGTAAGTGCAAAGATGAAGTTTTGAGGAAATGGGGATGATAGCGTCTTAGAGGAAAATTTTATTGAAACGTATCGTAAATTTATATCTTGCATAATTTTAAATTTTTCGTTTTTCTTTTTGTTTAGTGCAGAATTTTAATTGTTTTTGGCCGTAAAAATTCCAACCTTGAAATTTCACAGAATATTGTTGAATCCATTGGCAGTCTGAGTACTGCCGTGCTGAGGAAAAATGCCGTATGAGCCTTCAGGAGTTTCAAAATTTACATTGACAAATCGCTAATTTTCAAGAAAATTTGTGAATATTTTTCTTTCAATTCCTCGGGTAATTTTGCGTGTAATTTGATCTAAAAAGTCTGAAAATTTCAAGGGATATATCGACAATTTTCCTTAAAAATAAACGTTTTGTTGGAGAAAATTTGGCAACTCTCGAATGTTCATACGACGTTCTTATCCTTAGCACGACAGAGAAGCTCTTGTTATGATTGCGGCTCCCAGTAAAGCATGACGAGAGTCTTATTTCTTGCATTTGCCATAGTATAACTTCGAGAATATCTCCAGTCGATTTTTATCACCAATGTATGAGTTTTTTAAATGTCGGGTCCCGAAGGTCTGTGTACTTGGCAACAGCCAGCGTTCCGCCTTCAATTCATGAATTAGGCAAAAGCGGCTACACCGGAGCTACAATAGTGGTATTGTTGAATCTAAACGTGGCACTGCGTGTAAAAATAGAACTGTGTAAGATGCGCACTCTTGGGAACTACCACTTATTGATGGATCAAGAGCGGGTGAACATTGACGGAATTTCCAGCTTTTGATCCATCCAAAATGATAGATATTAATAATATGTGAATAAAGTTTGGCGGCAAAGAAATCTGAAAATAATTCTCGAAGACGGATTATTAATTCGCAATGAAATGAAAATATACCCCGATGTCGAAGATGAAATCTCTCTGAATTGAATAAAACTTAGCTGCAGTTAGGGGTGACGCGGGAGAAAGGGGGCTATGCTGGATATGAGGAGGGTGTAATGATAAACGGGTCTGCATGTAGAAAGATGAGAGTGCGAAGTACGCTGCACCTCGCGCAGCGTCCGAAACCAGAACCTGTAGGAGCTGGCCAGTCAGCTGCATTTGCTAGCATTTCCCATTGTTGATTTGCTGATTAAATCGGTCCTCCGTCCATTTACCACCCCCAATTTTATCATTCCCTTTCTCCTGAACCCTTAACCTCGAATTCACACGTAAACTGTCTATGTTACCTGCAGGCCATCAGATTTTTTCAACACTGTACACATCGAAAGAATCCATGTTTACTTATTTTCTGTACAAATTAAACTATTTCAAAAACCGATTATAGTATAGTTACTATAAGCCTCACAATTCCCGTTACTAGGCTAAAAAAGCTCGATACTAGACGGCCCGATAAACAGGGCTATGTCCTAGTTATTAGAAGAAGTAGAAGAAGAAGGAGACTAAAAAGGAATTCTCCCAACAACATGCATGAAAAAAATAGTTGTGCACTCTCAGCTCCGTTATCGTAGAGAATAATCTTACTCTATAATATAAAATCATAAGAGTATAACGCATAACGCATAACGCATAACGCCTGAGGCGCAAAGCGCTAGGAGAGGTTAGACCGCGGAGCAATCCTCCTTTCCCAAATCAATGTAACAGATGTCCCAACCCGAGTTATATGACCTCGCACTTTTTCCATGAAATCGAGTCGGGTCACAACGGTGTAAACGTAACATTTACGGGGAAAACGATTCCGTCTAAGCCGGCTCGTAATGAGCCGAAGAGACATGTGCACTTGCGGAGGATGACACGCACGCGATGAAGTTATAAAGGACATAACTGCTCCGGTGAGGGGTGAGCCGCGAACAGGGGCGGGGAAGCGGGCAAATGAATAATAATGAACTGGAAGAAGTGAATCCTAGGAGTTAATCCTTCGCTCCTCTAACGTAAGGGCGTAACTCAGTGTTCACGTGAGCCCTGGTTTACGTATAATTCCATGCTTTCTGGGGCTCATGAGCGAGGTGGGGTGTGCTCTTGCGATGGGGGAGCGACGAATCGTGAGCCAGTCATCGTTTGCAACAATGAGCGCGCTAAATGGCCCGGTCCGGACTCTGCAGCCGCCGAAGGGATGTTGGATGCTGGGGTGCGTGCCTTGTTCTGTGGCAGGTGGCTGTGTTTGTGTTACGGCTAACGCCGTCGCAGGGGTTGGTGTTGGTGTCCGCGGTTGATGGTGAGTATTCAGTATTCGGTCTTTCGTGTGTGGTGTTTGCACTGCCGCTTAAAGCTTCGCCGCTATCACGCCCGCCACTGCCAGATTTTCGGCGGAAATTCTGGCGCACTCTCTCTCTCTGTCTATGTCTCTCCCTCTCTCCGTCAATCAATTAAACTTTACACCAGTGGATAATTTGACTGCACTCCGCAGCTTGGGCTTTTTCAGTGGCAAAAGACTTAAAATTAACACAAAAAAAATTCGTAATATAAAAACAAAATACACCTATGAATATACATACTGAAGAGAAGTCAATGGTATGACCAATATGTTTTTCAATTTTTGTATCTACAAATATTTTGAGATTTTTCGTAAAGCGCTGCTTTACTATCGAGAATCTCGGCTGCGGATAGTTCGGCCTGGGAAAAGAAGTCAGGCCTGTCTGAGCTTTTGAATGTTGCAAAATTTCTCGTGTCGAAGAATTAGTTGGGAGGAAAATCATGAATATTTTTCTCTGAAATTTTTAGTTATTTTAGATTGAATTACGAAGAAAATTTTCTGATAAATAATTATAACTTTCTCAATAAATTTGTAGTTTATCAAAGAAAATTTGGCAACGCCTGATGGTTCATACGGCGTTTTTACTCATGCATGGCAGAGGACGCCACCGGTTTTGCTCTTACTGTTTGGAGCACATCAGGCGAACTTAGCGAACTTGCTTCACATCAGGACTGTTTGCCTACGTTCTTCTGATGTGTTCCAATGAAAATAAAATCGATGGCGTTTTTCCGACGGATCTAATTTCATTCCCCACAGCGAACTCTTCTCAACCGAGATTCACGGAAGTATATCTTTACCTCTCACTTTACCAAGAAAATCTCAATGGATACAAAAACTGAAAAAATGGGTCAAATAATAAATAAATATGCAGCTTTTGATACGAAGATTTACTCTCGACTTCATCATGAGCTGAAAGTTCTGTCGTCGATACATATCAAACCATTCGATTCGTTAGATTAATTTTCAGTTCAAAGGACTTAACGAAAGTTTCGTGAGGTCAATATATCTGACTGAACCGAGCTGATAGTGGAAATTCAATCACACAAATCAAACTTTCGCTCCGAAGAGAAGAAATTTCACTGTGACAAGTCGTATAGTCGATAGGTATGGAACATCGGACGTTTGCGCTGTATTTTTATAAGGAAAACGCATGAGGGATTTGGTCTCAATCCGTCTCAATTTTTCTATCCTTTAAATCACGGTTTTTTATGTTAAATCCTTCACTGAAAAGAATAAGCAAAAAATTCTGGCGGACACTGTACATTTCAAAAATTATGATACGGACCACGTAACTTGCGCGTTAAAGAATGAATTTGAGATATATCTGATGCGCTCAACAAGATTTTCATACGATTTCACGTGCAGAAGCGACGATCCTCAGTTGACTGTAATGTGTGACAGGGACATTATTTCCGCACATTGAACGAAACTGGGATACCACGAATGCATCTATTCTCACTAAATAGTAAATTCTCAAGTTCTTCACTCCATTAATATTCCTTTTGGAATATATCTAATCATCAAAATAGATGCGACGGTAGGCAACAAGAAAGACGATTATGCATGCTTCATACATGCTTCTAATGCTCTTGATTGGTTTCCACAATAAAAGCGCAATTTCATGCTACGTAGAGAGAAATGCAAAATGGATTCAAGACATACCTCCGCGAGGTAGGTTAGAAATTTAAAGTCATTAGCGAATTATCAAGCTTTAATAATAGAAACGAACGTGAGGTTAAAATTATTTTGAGTAGCTTGTAATTTGCCAAGTTTGTCCCAATTATTTCCGTGTATGATGCATGGGTTGATAATTTAATTTTCGTTGGCTTCCAGAGTATAGATCACGTTTACATGCAGACACTCATGCTCTAAAACTATCTCTGAAAGTCCAAGTTTGTGAATTTAATTGAAAAATTGACTACATTTCGCTCCCGGTTCCTCCTTGTCTTCGATTCTTGAGAAAACTTCCCAATTTATTAGCTCCTTGTATAATTGTATTCTCTGTTTTAGAAGTCAAAACTCGGTAAAGGTGCCAAAGGAAATGATGAAAGTTCAGAGAATTTTGTTGATAGCCGCCCTGCCCCTAAGTGCACTGGAAAAACATGCCCAAAGTGCAATCATTATGAACCGAACGTTTGATGTTTTATATCGCGATAGGGATATTCGGTTTTTCAAAACCAAAATTTCTGCTTGTATAACCGAACGTTTCATTTCAGTACCTGAAATTTCGTTTTTCAGTTTGGTCAGATCGACAAAATCGATCTCATGGACAGAGAAATTGATTTGACTGATTGAAAGTTTGGTTCGACAAACCGAATATAGATATGTTCATGTGACCGTGAAAATGCGTTATCGCATGGTGTTAAAATCTACCGCAGAATGTAAATTCACCTTTTAGGGCCGTGCGTAAAATACATGACGCTAAATTTTGGATTTTTTAAACCTCGTCCCCTCGTAACGCCTATGTAACGTCTAAGATCCTTATCTTTTAACATGTAAAAAAAATGGCGTAACCAGTGGCGTGGCGTGAATTGCGATGTATCGATCGTTATGCCATTTAAACCTATGGTAAAGAATCGATTATTAAGGCGTTCGCTGCGAACACTCTGTTTGTCGATCCTTCTCCACAGGTTTAAATGACATAACAATCGATATATCGCAATTCACGCCACGCCACTGGGCGTAACGCTCTCCTCGACCGACCCTTCCCCCGAGAGCGTTAACACGGATTTTATGAATGACCCTTACAATTTACGATGATCGTAATATTTAAAAAAAAAATGTGAAAAAAAAAAAACATTCTCAATACTTACACCCTAGTTGTAATGATCGCGATAAGTTGCGATTCGATATAAGAATGTAACACGATTTTATCGACATAAATTCATTGCAATATTATCGGATAAAAAATTGCAAGAAATTGCGGTTTCATCGAATGAATTTGCAATAAAATCGCGATTTTATCGATGACAATTAATCGCAGTATTATCGAACAAAAAAAATCTCGATACATTGTGATAAAATTTCGATTTTATCAAACGCGATTTTATGGGGATAAAATTTTTTCAAGATCGAGGATAATTGCTCAGATGTTGATGACCCTAGCGATTTTATCGGCAAAAAATTGGAAATAAATGCAATGATTTAATTTCAAAATATCGCGATTTTTCCGTCGAAAAATCATAGGCGGTTCTAGCAATTTGGCAACTTGCTCTATTTAAACCAACGTTAAATAATTGATTATTGTCGGAGCAACTGGCCCCTCTGAGAATCGATACATTTTCATAGGTTTAAATGGAGAGGAAACAATTTAACCAATTTGCTGGATCATCCGCCAATGCGAACAATGCTGCTTGGGATACTTTCTCGTATCCTCGCGGACAGTATAATAGTGGCGCGATCTGAGGTAGATTCTTCTCGCAGAAAAATTACGCGTAAGTTATAGTCTGTATTGGGATCGCCCAATGAGAAATGAGGCACGAAGGATGAGGGCCGGGAGTGGGTGATTAGAAAGGAATGGCGGTGATGGAGAGAAAAACGCAATGGCCTCTCGCCGGCCGCGGGACACCGACACCCAATCAGGAGGGCAGCGTGGCGGAGAGCAGGTCCTTTCTACGAAGCCTCCTAATACCTACTCAAGGAGTTTTTGACAACCACTCGTATTGTAGCATTCGTCCGTATTAAGATTTACCTATAAATTTATTCTCATGTATCAGGATGTATCGATAGTTTTGACCTCTTCAATAGTGATTGGTTTTAAAATCTTGGACCTCCCACACTATAACCGCGCGACCAATGAGAACACAATGCTCGGTCAAACTGAGGCGGCCTACGTCAATGGACCATTATACAGGGTACGAATTTAAGTATTCTGATGTACAATATATTCAACCAAAATTTCACGCGGAACACAACACGTGCAACGAAAATTACTGAAACTAACTCCTTACTAAGATGTTAAATATCTCCTGACGCGTAAATTTAAACCTCGCGCTCATGGAAAAATAAATGTATACGTGAACCAAATCGCGCGCTAAACGTTACCGCGATAGTCTCTGCGATATTATAATATTGCAATCTCAATTTCGCTGCTTTGGCTCAGCTGTTTAACGTTGTTAACACTTTGAACAACACAAAGCTGGGAGGGAACATTGCTCAATTGAAAAGCCTGCCGAAACCACCGTAGTGCTTTGAAAAAAAAAACAAAACAAAACAAAAAACAAAAAAAAACAATTCCACTAAATAGTATCACTGTGTAAAAGATAAGTAGACTTTAGGTAGATGTTGCCATACTTTTTTTCAGTGTGAACGATTTGATTCAACTGGACTAAGGTATTTCTTAAGAGGATGGAATTCAAATTTCTCGTAATCAATGTATACTGAAAATGCTAAGTATCTTAGTTAGGAATTGATTTCAGAGATTTTCGTTGTGCGAATCGTGTTTTACGTAGAATTTTGATCAAGGAAAATGTATCGAAATGCTTGAATCCGTACTTATTGTCTGCTGGTCCATTTGACAGGGATGCGCTCTGATTGGTAAAACAGCCAATGACGGCAGCGACCTTCTTGGATTGAAGAACTGACAATAAATTTGATCATGTGACCCAAGCTAATAATTTAAAAGTTAGACTGTGTGTTAGCAGATCCAGTATGATGTACAGTACAGTATATTAAAAAATTTTATTGATTTGTTACAGGTTTGGTTTCAAAATAGGAGAGCAAAATTTCGGAAGCAGGAGCGGTTAGCGCAACAAAAGACCAGCTCAACGACCAACTCAACAAATGACTCGAAAAGCATAAAAGCTGAGTCGAATCCGTGCAATGTGAAAGACGCGAAACCTGCCACACCTTCAACCCCTAACTCCACCCACTCATCAAATAATGGCGACGTCAAACCTATCAACGGAACATGTAAGTCATGAAATCTTAAACGAAAATTCAGTGAAGTAGTTTCTTAGTCCTGCAATGGTTGAAACTTTATGCTGCATTTCTTCAAATGACATCATAAAAATCCGTCGTATGAAAAACTTTAAACTCTTCGCCTCTTTAAAAATCTCTGTCTTCGTCTCTACTCCGATTAAACTTAATTTACATTGCAAATAGAATGATGATTTCATCTCGTGCGATGAATCTTGTGTTAAAAAAAAAGAGTCGAAGAGCTAAGTTATTTTATCAGTAATCTGCGAGATTAAGAAACCTCTGCAACATTTTTATCGAATTTTGCATGAAAAAGCTTTGCTCTGAACTTTTAATGGAGAATATAGTAGGTATGTGGCTCAGTTATGTTACGTTTATTTTGCATTATTATGAATCTTCAATGTTACGCAGATTTATTTGTAAATCTTGAATTAATAAATTCTACCAGAAATTTTAAGCTATCTAGTCTATTCAGAGGAGTCGCGATCGAAATTAATACAAACAAAAGCTATCGAATAACTCACTAGACGATACACGATACGGCAATTAAATGAATGAAGTTCAGAAATTAGTTAGAAACTGATTTTTAGCTTAACAATACTGGCTGATGTGTTCAAGGTTTTTAATTCCTTATCTTTGGTTTGTACCACCAAACTTTTTTTCAGTGTATCCTGGAACACGTAAAAACAACACTGGAAAAAAAACACATTGGATCTAGAGTCCAGACTATTGAAAACATGCAGATTTAAGCTTAAATCAAAAGGAAATTCGCTCAAATTAGGAGCTTTGGTTCTTGATTTAAGCTAAAATCTGATTGAATCAAGAGTATTTTTTCTCGTCGATATTTTGAAGAGTCTGGACTTTAGATCCAATGTGTTTTTTTTTTTTTTTCCAGTGAAAATGGCGTAACGCTTTTTTCGACCTTCTCCCCGTAGAACCTTACGTAATTTAGGGGACGGCCCCTCAGGCATGGAAATAAAGATAGCGGCTACGGTCGCAACATGACAACTGCTGTTGAAGCGGAAGGTAATGCATTAGCCGAATTATCCGATCGGCCACGCTATTAATTACCGACCGCAGGGCGGACCCGAGGTTGCTCCTAAAAACATCCGCAGCTCGGGGGCCGAATCCCTCCGATCGGCAGGGATTCCGGCGAAGGGATCGGGATCCCTGAAATATGGTCGGATCCTCGGCGGCCGTCCCTCGGTTCGAGCTTTTAAAGAGAGGATAAACACTCGGCGCGAGGGGCGGGGGGCGGGGCGGCACGGGAGGGACGCCCATGTAAGGGCGGAGGGACCCGGACCGGTATCACATGTGTGTCCCAGAAACATAGAGTGCATAGCTGACACTAATGGATATAAACGAGCATCCCCTGGCAATTTTCTAGATTAAACGTCAAGTGCGCGACGAGGCTAAGGTTTCCCAACATGCGCACTCCGAGACCCCCTCCGACCCCCC
>NW_017547257.1:114516-151772 GCF_001854935.1 Bemisia tabaci
GGGAGTAGAGGGGCCGTGGGGATGCCGGCGGCGGGGCGGAGGGGCGGGCAGGGCGAGTCTGCTGGGAAATCAGAGGATCACGTCAACGCGACGACGGAGGCTGAGGCAAGGCAGAGGCCGTCTCGCGGACAAATGACGCGCGCCAGTCGCGAGTCGCGGGGTGATTGGTGATTCGCGGGGGTAACCGAGGGTGGCGCAGGGCGGTGGCACCGGCACTCAATCATTCTGGCCGACTAGCGAAACCGCCGGATAAACAGCTCCCGGCCGGAACTTGAGAACTCCCGGGTCGCCCCGAATCTTGCCGGGGGCCCCGGGATTATCAACTTTCCCACGGCGAACCTGTCGACTCGAGCGAGTTTTCCCGGGGAGGGGTGCTTCCTCAACCAGCCCCCCTCCGGTCTTAAAATCTTGCCATAATTGACGGGAGCCGAGATTCACGAACCTTGAGATTTTAATAAAGTAGGTGTGAGGGGGCGCTCAAGCATCACGAGAAGCAATGGACCAGTAGACAAGGTTCGAATTTGAGCATTCTGATACATGTTTCCTCAACATGAATCTTACGCAGAATACAATTGAATTAGTGAGTTCGAAAACATACCAACTCGATAACTCGAAAATGCGCAACTTTCATTAAAAACGGTCAATTTTTATGAAAGTCATTGAATTTAGCGAATCTGTTCCAACTTGGACCTTTAAAATGACCGTAAGTGCCTGTCTTTCGGCACCAAACATCTTTTTCTTAGATTAATTTCTTCACCTACTGTGCAGTTGTGTGTCGGTCTTGATTACTTTCATTTTTCCGAGTTGGTGTGTTTTCGTTCTCACTGATTCAAATCGCGCAACGGAAATTACTTAAACTATCTTCTATTCTGTTGCCTGGAAAAGGGTTATTTTTGGGTGTCATTTTTTGGGAATCAAATAAATTTTGGCCCCATAGTCATGTACCTATTTGCATAATGTATTGGAGAGGGTGAGAGTTTTAATTGCGGGTGCGTCAGAAGGGGAACAAGGGGTGAAACGGTTGAAGTATGTTATGTGATAATTTAACTCGAAAGGCTTCTAAATTGTGCGTTAGACGTACGTTTATCTAGGGAGTTTTCGGTAGTTTGCCATTCTAACAGAAATATTCGTACCTCCATGTAGGTAAAACAATTGGTGAAAATTGTAGAAAATGTCGTTTCTAGTATAAAATTGCCAATACGCAGACATTTTCACACATAACTTGGGTATCCGTACTTTGCAATGGGGACTTAAGCGTATTTTCGTTGGGTATCGGTCGAGCCAAAATGCCACGAGAACGGCGGCAAGATCATAATTGGATTGGTAAACGTTTGAAGTTAAACTTTCGGAATAATTGATGCAGGTCGGATACCATCCTCTTCATCAGGTCATTATTTCTAAACCCTACTTTTTGTAGAATTATATTTTGGCTCCGTCGTTTTCAAGAATTCCACCCTCTATCCGTCTGGTGAGTCCCGATGTTGTTCAGAAAAATTATCAGGACGTTAAAACCAAATACGAAACCGCACCACTACGCATCCACCCACTTTGGTTCGGCCGATCATCAACAAAAATACACTTCTTCTCTCCCTCTAAAACCTTAGTGTCATCTTATTCACCTTACCATCAAAACCCTGGTAAAAGTTGGCAATAGAAGCTGCGTTTCAAAATACCATAGGAGTTCTTATAGCCGACTAAAGAAGGCTATTAAAAATCATCTAGCTAGCTGTAGAAAGCGGAGCAAATCATATAGCCGGGCTGTACGAAAGCTATAAAAAAGTATCCAGTCGGGCTACAGTTCCTATCGCCGGGCTTTACACTTTATCGCCATTGGCTATAAAAGGCTATAAGAAATTGTGTAGAAATTCGTGTGATTTAATTGGAAATCATTAAGTTTGATGCGGAACTAACTTTATATTTACAAAACACACATTATATTTTCCTTTAAAACATATTTTTTTTCAGTATTACCTGATTTATTTATTTTTTATATATCTAATTTTATTTTTTTTATTTATATTTTTTTTATTTATATTTTTTTATTATTTTATTTTTATTTTATTATATTTTTTATTTTTTTTATATATATTTTTTTTCATCAATTGAAATTAGAATAGTCCATACAGAGTGTGCAAACATTTCAAAATCATGGGTTGAAAAACGCTGACTCCGCGAGATTAAATATTAGAGTCTAACACAAAGCCGAGCGGTGACGCACTGGCGCCTACAAACCTAACAGGGATACTTCACGCATTGCGCAATGCGTGAAGTATCCCTGTTAGGTTTGTAGGCGCCANCGAATAGCTTTCTACTTTCACAATACACGGTCTCGTCAAGGTGCGTCTTTGACCTCGCAGTGTTGGATCGTGAATTCTCTTTTTATGCTGCTTGCCTTTTTTGAAATCTCTGTAAATGAAAACTAAAGGGGTTGATATGTGCGAGTTAATGACGCGCCTTATCAACACATTGTGTTGGAGTTCACTGCTTGTTTTTATTTATATTTTTTTTATTTATATTTTTTTATTATTTTATTTTTATTTTATTATATTTTTTATTTTTTTTATATATATTTTTTTTCATCAATTGAAATTAGAATAGTCCATACAGAGTGTGCAAACATTTCAAAATCATGGGTTGAAAAACGCTGACTCCGCGAGATTAAATATTAGAGTCTAACACAAAGCCGAGCGGTGACGCACTGGCGCCTACAAACCTAACAGGGATACTTCACGCATTGCGCAATGCGTGAAGTATCCCTGTTAGGTTTGTAGGCGCCAATGCGCGTTTTGCACTCTCTGCTTGCCGCTGCGCCGCAGCGTGCCACGGCATCTGAAGCAACTTTTTCACACTAGAGGTATTGTACAGTATCATAAGAAATTGAATGCGCTCCAACATATTAAGAATGATACGCATCCTTCAAAAGTACGGAGCTTTCCTCGCAAAATAAATCAAGATACTACGGCACAAAAAGAGAGCGGTAGTCCAAAAACTAACTAAGTCCTAGCTAGTATCCGTATTTAGTAACGTTTAACATAAACTTTATCGTCTGGCTGTTGCTTAATTGCCATCGGCTATAAAAGGCTATAAGGAATTGTATAGCCGGCTACAGAAGCTATTGGAAATCTTACAGCCGGCTGTAGGTCTATAGTATTTTGGAGCACACGTTCTACTGCCGATTTTTACCAGGGAACGCCAGCAAAAAAGTCAATTTTTGGTTCCATGTTAGAGTGGAATGAGGCGAGCAGGAGTGAGGGCGCGGAGGTCCGAGAAAAGAAGCCAAACCGAGGTGCGCCGCTTGATTTACGGCGTAAAAATGGCCAATTACAAATAAGGGAGCATTTTTCACCGGTGAACCGTTTTTTGCCGCGTCCCGCGAGACGTGAATAGCTAATTAGCGGAACCGGACCGGAGGGCAAGGGAACAGCGGACCGCACAAAATATTGCAGAGCTTTTGCCGTTGCCCGAGCATTTCCAATATTTTAGCGGGCCCCAATACTGTCGTGCTAAGGAAGAACGCCGTATGAACCTTCAGACGTTGCCAGAATTCCCTCAAAAAATCACGGATTTTCTGGAAAATTTATGAATCATTTTCTTCCGATTTTTCAGTAATTTTGCTCGTAATTTTATCTGAAGAGTCTGGAAATTTCAATGAAACATTTTTATAAGTGTCTTCGAAAATGAATATTTTCCGGGAGGCAATGGAGATGTTGAATGTGTGAGGAATTTCGATTTGACTATTGATTCTTATATAAAAGTTCGCGAGAAACACGATGGTGCCACTGGTTTTCTCTGAAATCAACTCCCAAGCTCAAAAAAAGCTCTCAGGTCGAAATGGAGGGGATATCCCACGCTATCCTGAGAGTCCACCTCTACATCAAGACGAACTCTCCATGCAAAGATAGGGAGCAAATACATTGACAGGGCTGTCACTTTATTTGTGTACTCTTAAACTGAAATCACGGCAATCCTGCTAATGTATTTGCTCCCTATCTTTGCATGGAGAGTTCGTCTTGATGTAGAGGTGGACTCTCAGGATAGCATGGGATATCCCCTCCACTTCGACCTGAGAGCTTGTTTTGAGCTTGGGAGTTGATTTCAGAGAGAACCAAAGGCACCATCGTGTTTTTTGCAAACTTTTGCATGAGAATCAACAGTCATATCGCAAATTCCTCACACATACAACATCTACATTTTCTTCCGATTTTTCAGTAATTTTGCTCGTAATTTGGTCTAAAGTGCCTGAAAATTTCAATGAAAAACATCCATACGTTTCTTTAAAAATGTATGTTTTCCGACGGGCAATTTGGCAACATCCGAATGCTCATACTGTGTTTTTCCTGAGCGCGGCGGCATATTAGCGACCTTCGGGGAAATCCAGCTCGGGTCGGATCGCGAAACGGGAAACGGCGAACGGGGGCGACGGGCCCTAGGGATTATGCAAATCGGACGAGGGTTAAAAAGGTACACAAAAATTTGACATTTATTCCTTGTTTAACTGTAAAATATTGTAGTTAATTATGCGATTATTAGACTCGCATACGTGCTACCGTTTTTATTTACGCGCCCGCCTGGTAATTAATAATTCCCGGTGCCGCTCGTCAGAGAACTATTATTATATTAATTCCTGCCGATTTGACCCTTTTTTTTCTCACTCGCCCTTTGAGGGGCCCCCGGGCATCGGGTCGTTATTCATTTATTCGCAATTCATTCTTTTTTGCCGGCTATTTTTCCGCGATCATCGCGGACATCATTGCTAGCCGACCGCTTTTTTACGGCTGTTTTTATTGCCGGAGCCGTGGCGCAAAAAAACACGCTGCACGGCTGAAATTTCACCCCGCCAAGTGTCCCGCTCGCGCCGGAGACGCGCGCCTAATCGCATCAGTCAATTTTACTAGTTGTCCGTCCCTTTTTCCCCGTTTTTAATTAGCTGCACTGGGAATTCCCGAAATGAAGTTTAAAGCCGCCGTCAATCGTTATTGGTTGGCTCTCGTAACATTATTTGGACGCTTTTATGCTAAAAGGAACTATGTGCATGGGGTTTGCGTGTAACATAGTTCCTTTTAGCATAAATACGTTCATTTTTAAACTACATTATTTGACGAAGTCCGCAGGGAGAAACGTGGGGCCAGACTGAAATTCGGACAATTCATTGAACTAATGATTGTTGCTCATACTTGTGAAGTAGCATAGCATTAAACCATGGCGAATGTCCGATGGAAGTGTACGATAGGTGCCCATAAATGAATTTATCCGACTTAATGTGGATATCTGTAATGGCCAAACTAATAAACGCTAAAATTTTAATTTTTTCCTATGGGATTTATCTCCTATTGCAGTGAGTAAACGATCTATTTTAGAATCAAGATGATGATACTTTTTTCGGTAATACGAAGCGAGGAATACCAACTCGAATCTATCTCCGTTATTAAAAGCTATCGTCCAGCTCGTGAATTTGGTATCAAAAATGAATTTCTATTCAAAACCCGTAAAAGTAGTCCACTTGAATTCTCTTTTGAAACTCTTTTTTTAGTCAATTCTTGATTGAAATGATTTTGGTTTTCTTAGTATTGATGATAATAAGATTAAAACATTACGTACTGATTGTGAAAAGCGGAGGCACTTTAGTTTGCGGTTCAGCTTATTGCATTCAGTTTTCCTTCATTTGAAAGGGTAGGCAATATGCGCTCTCGAGAGTTTGAATTGTGGTATCAGGATCTTTGGTCTTGTTTAAACCTGTTACCGGTGCTTGCCTTTCCTACTATTATTTCAATTGATGATCCTAGCGATTTTGTCGGCAAGAAATCGTAAACAAATTGGACTGTTATTTCAAAATACTACGAATTTTTCTTTAAAAAATTCATAAAATCGCGTTTGATTAAGTCAAAATTTAAACTCAATTTATCGCGATTTTTTGCTCGATAATATTGCGACAAATCGCCGTCAATAAAATCGCGATTTATTGCAAATTTATGCGATGAAATCGCAATTTTTTATCCGATAATATTGCAATAAATCAACGTCGATAAAATCGCGATACATTCTTCGATCAAATCGCAACTTATCGCGATCACTGCTACCTGCAACACGATCTAGTAGTTTCACCGTCAGCATAGTAGGATTTCAGCGGTTAGGTCGAAAACGCCCGACAATTTACTGGTGCAATAACTTTGGAACCACGCCGACAAGTTCGGACCGTGATGGGGAATGTATATCTGTATTGAACATTACTACGTGCGCCAGCGGGAGCGGCATTAGTTTTGACAGGTTAAGTCACTTCGCTTTCAATTGTTTTATTACGCGTTGGACATGTGCCATCCACCTGGAAGTGCAACGCAGCCGAAGCTAACGATAAAAGCCCGCCGCGTCTTGCCGAAGGTGTGTTCGCCACGCCGCACAGTGGATCGAGTTATTAGGAGAGGTCGGACAAAATTTGGAAATTTTAAACGCTTAAATTGCCTAGAGTCCCTTTATACTGAGAACTAAGACGACGTGAATCCATTTTTGATTGGTTCCCGTATTTTAGGCCTCCACAGTGTCACAAACGGGAATAAAGATTACATTTTCACCGATTGCAAAGATTATAATCTGGAATGGACCGGGGAATTACGGGAAAAAACTCTCAATTTGTGTAATCTTTATTCCCGTTTGTGACTCCATGAGGGGGGGGGGGTTGTCTTAACTCTCAGTATAAAGGGACTCTAATATTGCCGTGCTAAGGAAGAACGCCGTAGGAACATTCGAGAGTTGCCAAATATCTGCGGATAAAATTCATATTTTTAAGGAATGTTGTGCATATTTTTCCTCGGAATATTCAGACATTTTAGATTAAACTACCAATAAAACTGTCTGGAAAATTGGGAAAATAATAGTTACAAATTTCCCCGTAAATTCGCAGTTTATCGAGGGGAATTTGGCTACGCCAGAAGTTTCATACGACGTTTTACCTCAGGACGGCAGCACAACTTCGTTTATACAAAATTCGGCACGGAGAAAAAAACTTCATGCATGGGACCCGAAGTTGAGGTCATATGGATCTCTAAAGTTTTCGGACCGCACATCCGAAAACTTGAGGTCCAGCTGCCGAAGTTCAGGTCAGACATCTGAAGTACTCAGGTACATACCGAAAGGTTGGGGTCACACATCTGAAGTACTCCGGTACCGAAGTACTTCACGGGTCTGACCCGAACTTCGGCAGTTGAACCTCAAGTTTTTGGATGCGTGATCAGAAAACTTCAGAGATCCATATGACCTCAACTTCGGGTCCCATGTACGAGGTTTTTTTCTCCGTGCGAGGTTCCAAAAGTGGTTCCAATGGTTTCCTCGTGAAATGTTTTTTTAAAGGCACCCCTTAAACTTAAAATTTGACGAAATAAACATCAAAAATTGCACTTGAGTCAACAATTGTATGTCCGTGCTCTCTGATTGACTCAATCCACTGTGCGCCGGTGGAGTGGTGGGTGCAGACAAGGACGGAGAGAACAACGTAGCGACCAAGTATTTTCATTGGCATTGTGTCAAAGATCGCTCCGAATTTTTCTCGTTTTTCGCTTTTTTTCGCACGTCCGCTTGCTCGCTGAGCGTGAGCTATTGCTGAAACTGCAAATGTGCTCTCCCTCGCGATCTGTTCCATTCATGGAGCCAATCGCACGCTCGGTCTCGGGATTTTGCCCTTGGCTGAATCTGATAGATTCGCGGATGTTTGTATTGGATATTTGGACGAATTTCTGCCAAACGGATCTATGTGCCTAAAGACATGAGCCCTGAGACCCATAAGAATAGATGCATAACAGGGCTCACGTCAAAATGCACATAGTTTCTTTTAGCAGAAATACGTCCGTTTGTGCAATTGCGTGCGAGGCGAGGAGCTACGAGAAACTAACAAACGTTTTCGCGGAATTCGACGAATTCAAAAGGTTGTCCGTCGTGAGACCGTGCAAGAAACGATGGCTGAACAAAGTGTGTATCTCCAAAGAAAATTTGCAGTTTTGAAAATAGTTTGGTCATATATTATTTTCATGTTTTTTTTTTTTTTTACATGAAAGCTAATAAAATTTCGTGGAGATAATTTTAACTGCACGGAGGGGCTTAAAAGAAAAACGGAATTCGACGAATTAAAAAGGTTCTCCGCTGTGAAACCGTGTGAGAGAAAATTCGATGGCCAAAGAGAGAGTGTATCTCCAATGCAAATTTACAATTTTTAAAAAAAGTTGGCCTTGTTTCATTTCTATTTTTTTTACCTACAAGCCAAGAAAATGTGTACGTATTTATGCTAAAAGGAACTATGTTACACGCAAACCCTATACACATAGTTCCTTTTAGCATAAATATGTCCATTTTTGAAATTTCCTAGAAATGATTTCAAATGCATCGATGAGCTTAACAGAAAAACTGAAAAAATAACCGTTGTTCATTTTCTTTGAAAAGTAGGAAATAAATAAATAATAATAGGGGCCCTCCAAAAATCCTCCTTAAAATCATGCTTTATAGACAGCAATTTACGCCCAATAAAGACACTGACGCAATCATAAGAGATAATTACCGTACAAATAATTTTATGATTAAAGTAAAGAAAAATGAATAACCACGAAGGCAACTTTGTAGCAGTTCTTACAATGGGAAAAAATTACCTTGAGGTGGGAGTCCCAGGGCGAACGCCTCGGTCACCCCTTCTCTAAATCCGGCACGGTAGATATTGAAAAACCTTACGTGCCCCAAGTTCGAGACACTCAATGTCACTGTTGTAATAAATCATTTACGAAGTGCATCCCTGTCAAATTTTACGTTGTTTATGTATTCAGAAACATTTTCATCTGCAGTGCGAAACTTCTCAGAGCTGGCGTTAATTGTTAATTTTCTGGTATTTTATTCACAAAAGTTCTAGGCGGGACAGGCGAGGCAAAGCAGAACATGAAGAATAAACTTGCACAACTATAATAAATTGTCTTACATTGATTCTTAGAAGAAGAAAAAATCAAGCGACAGTAGTATAATCAGGTCATGGAGAAAGCGAAAATAGAACCCCAATATGTTGGAGGCTTGTTATTTTTAATTTCACGCTAGACTGACGCGAAGAATTTTCACAATATCAACGCTGACAGAAAGTGGTCCGATAGAGGCGTAGTCGAGGATTAGATGCCTGAGAAAAATCTCTAATGCATGATGCCTTTTCGAATTTATCGATGAGATTATTCAATCAGCGTCAAAGCTGATACCTTTCATGGGACTTTATGTTTTAAAATTTACTCGTGCACTTTTTCACAGGATTGATTCAGTAAATTCTATTTTGACTACATTAAAATCAAGCTAAGGCTTAACTTGACATTATTCAGTTCCCAAAGGTATGGTGCAAAATCAGGCGCCCCAGAAAGAAACAGAGGAAGAAATAAGTGAGAGATCCGCATCGTACTAATATTTTCAACTAACACATGAAACTTACTTTGATTGAACAATCATAACTGATGGGACATAAATGCAGTTTTTATGCGTATTCTGGACTCATCAAATGAGTAGGTGTAATCTCGGCCATAATTAAGAGATCACATTTTGCTATCATCCAAAAACATTATAATTGAAAAAATAAATAAAAAGATCATTTTGGTTCTATGCAGCTCAAAGAAGGACGACATTAGAGTACCGGTATCAATCATCCCCTGGTAATAAAATTCAAGCACTTTGTGCGTCAATTCCATGTACAAATTAGTTGGCTATACCAAAAAGATGGTTGAATTTTATTCTCTTGGTCGACAAAATCAGGGAATAACATGGTTAAACCTATCTTCATATCAATGACCAGAATACAAAACCACATATCTCCACGGCGGTGTTTCAAAATTTCCGTTGATATTTTACTTTATTTAAGAGGGACAAATCGACTTTACAGCTTGAAATTCACACAGAGTATTCTCCTGACAGGAAAGAAAAGTCAAGGAAGTTTATTAGAAATTACGTAGACTAGTTTTCCAACGAAAAATGTGGAGTATGAAAGGAAGTCTGCAATGTCCCAAACGGATACACGTGATTTTAACATTGGACATCGACATATCGTCTGATACCAAACTGATATTAGGAAAGCGAATATTGGTCTGTTGAAGGTCAATTAGACGTTTTTCTGCCAAACGGATCTACGTGCATTAAGACATGAGCCCTCAGACAGTCAGACTCATAAGAATATGTGCATAACAGGGCCTACATCATGATGCACATGTCTCCGTTTGGCAGAAATACGTCCGATTGAACTTCTTAAACTACTCAGTCCTTGATAAGAAAAACTAATGAAAACCTCCCCCCCCACCCCAAAAAGAAAGATTAGTTCATTCATCTAAATTGGCTGAGGTGATTTAAAATCCATCCAACTTAATCACAATGCGCACTGGAACCGCGATGGTCGAAGTGAAACGAGTTTTTGGATCATTGCCCTGTGCCACTTTATGTGTAGGTGTGTAGAATTGTGCAGGCAGACTCACGGGCAGTCAAAAGGCACGGCTGGATCAGCGGAAATGAAGGGGTAGAGAGTGCACAAAACGACGCGTGTTCAAACAAAATTCGCACTCCAATAGAGAATCAAACACGTTTGGAAATCACCTAGCGCCATCTCACCCGCACAGTGCTGGGCTCCCGTGTTGCGCTGTGAGTCATTTACTTGTTTTCTGTGAAGCACTCTATTTTGGGATGATCCGTATTATTCGTATGACCTCCTGTTCTCTGTGGCTCACGTGAAAATACATATCCACCCTCTCGTCAACGGAATGATTATTGCAATTGATAGACAAAGAAGATGAGGCGAACAGGGTGCGATCCTATTGGTTTGAACGCGGGTGTTTTCGATAGACTAAGGGTGAAATGATGGACTAACTATAGGATCTCTGGCGAGTTGCAGTTGGTTTATCTATTATACTTGCCTCTTTTGTCCATTATAACCACCCACTTCTACCGATAGGATCGCTTTATTGTTAGTTTGTCCTCTTTGTCTATAGCTTTGTCTATAAATTTCAATTATCAGACTACCGAGAAGCGGCGTTAAATCAAGCTAATAAGTCTGCACTGCTTACGTTATGACAATATGCCACTTATTGCCACGTGTTAGTATTCCTCTGCACAAAAAGTATGGTCTGCCAGTTAGTATCCAAAATTAAGTTGAAGACCTACGGAAAAATGACCCAAGAAAGTGAAATCGGACTAGGAAATATTTAAGGGTCGTGGTCCCCTTCTACTTTAAAATGCAGCATCTTCGTTACTGGACCCAAAAATTGGTGTGAACTGCTCTTATTACCAAATACTTAACTACCAAATTCAAACATCATTTCATAGTTTATTAATTTTTCATCTTTTGCTTTTTTAGCAAAACATCTGTAAGGGACGTAACCGACAATTTTAAGATTTTTGTGTGAAACTGAATCACTTTTCAATAGAGTGTTATTGACGATGGTAAAAAAATGGAATATTTACTCTCAAGCTCTCCGAAGTACTTTATTATTAGTTCGGTGGTTTGTATTTCGATACAATGGAACCCTCTATACCCTTAGAGACGCTGGAACAGGCATGAATTGGACTAAATTTTGCATTTAAAAACTTCAATTTCTAGCTTGGTTTAGAAAAAAACGCATGTGCCATTAGTTTCCTCACGAACAGATGTGTTTTTACGGATGCGCTGGAACTTGCAGTACTTAATTGCAGAATGTAGCCCAATTGCGGAAATGTTTTATTTCCATGCCCTGTACGGCAATTTCGCTTACATGTCGTTTCACGGCAAACACACACGTTTGAGTTAATTATTTTTGTTTGTTTTTTCAGCCCCTTTTAATCAGGCAAGTTTTTGACACTCCGCCGCTGGAACGACGCGAATGATGAGCAAAGCATGGCCGAGTTTGCCAAACTGAGCAGGTTTTCGGTTGATTTCTGTTTGGCTACGAACGACTTTTCCTTCGTAGAGACAAAATTGTACTTGCTCCATATTTTTAAAACTTGCATGTGACTCTGGAAATAGGTAAACATTGAATTGGGTACGTTACGACGTACGTTATGGAATTAAAAACAGCTTTGAGGAGACCAAACTTGATTTAGAATATATTCAGATAGAATCAATTTGGATTATGATCAGCTCTATTACACCTCGGGTTCAATTTATCCGATTTCCTTTTCAATAAAAAAGACCCTCTCCTGATAGTTGTTTTTTGATTAGATATCTCTACTTACGGTCCAGAAAGAACTTGGAAACTTGAGCTAAAGCTAGACGGGGCCCATCAGATACCGTATCAACTAATTTGCACATGCAAAACAACTTCATTTCGTGGAGTATACAAAAAATATTGCATGCAACAATGAAAACGTATTAGGTACGTTTTAATAAAAGGACTTTGATCGTGTATTTTTCAAAAAAGAAATTTTCAAGGGACGTTTGTCACGTAACTGACTGCGTGGCAGCAAAGTTTGCCAGACATAAAAAAAACTGTACTTTCTCCAAAAATGTCTCTGCTCACCTAATTTTTCTATTTAAGACCGTGAGAGACTTTTGATTATTGATAATGAGTGCAATAAGTTTCACACATACAACATGAGCTATCCCTTGCTCTCTGCGTAAAAATTTTTCACAATTTCGGCAAAATTTTTGATGCCTTTTTAGACACTCGAGACATGCTATACATTATGGAAATTTTACCGCGTAAAATTTTGTCTCCGCACTTCTTCTGAAACCGCAATTACTGATTTTCGTCAAAACTTTGTTTTATATTTCGTAAGATAGTTCAGTTTATGACCTGCAGGAATCGCAAAAAAACGTTAAGCAACATTTTCTGAAAAAGAGAACCCCTTTCTTCAACGAGATCAGCTGATCAGTTGAAATGACTAAGCTAAGCGTGACAGCATTGGTTTGTTAGTCAGAACTTTTTGCAGTGGTATTGGGTGACAATTTGGACTACCTACATTTCTAATCAGGAGCTATAATTTCTAGCTCACCAAATGTACTTATCTGCATAGGGATACTAACAGCACATACGTTGTTTCTGAAATGAGACAGGGATAGTGGTTTCCAATTGCAAAATGTATTCCATTTGGCGAGCGTTAATAATTGCTTTAAGGGGTTTTTTTTTTGACAAGTATTAGTTGAGCCACACCATGTGGCATTTATATATACTGATGTAAATAAATAAATAAATTAATAAATAAATAGCAGCCAAAGGTGGTGCATCCGACAGAATTTTAAAACAAATCTTTTTTCATGAAAACAAGGCATTCTGGATGAAACAGCGCAACAAGAGTTCAAATCGAAAACGTGCCTTTTGCAACAGCAATTAGTCTCAGCTTTATTAATTCATCCGAATATGTGACGTTTACAAACACGGGGTTCAGGTCTTGAGCCGTTCAATCAACCGACATTGCCAATTTATGGAAAAACTCGAGTTTCAGATCTTCACATCACAACTCCCTAAACCTCTTTTTTAAGGCTATAAGGCAACAGCACCAATCCCAGCGCCGATCGCAGAAAAAAACTTGACATGTACGCCGATATAACATGGAGAGTAAATTCAGGAAATCGAGTTAGAGGAATGCATTCCTTTGAGGTATCGTCACCGAGATCTCCGATAACCGTTATAATCGAATCATATACTCGGGCCCTGTATCTTCCTCACTTCGGGAGCACGGGATTGGATGTTTAAATGGAAAATCCCCATCTTTTACCGGCCCTGGGGATAAAGCTCGCCTCGCTATATAGGCAACCATGTCAGGTGTTCGTCGAAATTGCACGGGTTTCCACTCACATAATAACTAGAGTTAATGGCATCTGACTGGTATTACTCATGATGGTAATTAAGTTTACATGTAAATATATTGATGAATTCGATTTTTGCCCTAAGAAGGATGAAGAGTCGTAAAATTGACACGGAAATCGGGTTTTCTTCCTCTTTGAATTTCACTGCAAATAAGGCAATTAAAATATTTAGTTAAATTTTTTGCAGGAAACTTTTAGCAATTATCTTCAAGGATTGTATAAATCACCTAATTATGACTGCATAGATTTATGAGCTGCCCATTAATTAATCGCAGTAACGGAGTTGAGTTCTGGTATCAAATCAATTTGAACACAAAAACTAGCTTTCACCTCCTCTGGATAGACCCACGAGCCACAAACGGGAATAAAGATTACACAAATCGAACGTTTTTTGTAATCTTTGATCAGCTCATTCCCGAATTCCTGTCTCGGTTTCTTCTCTCATTCCGTTTGTTTCTTGCCCCTAATTCCCCGGTCCATTCCAGTTAATAATCATTGCAATGGTTCAGTTGCGCCGGTTACAGAATTGTGTAATGACGCTTAATTCTTGTAGATTAGTTAAAATAATAAGATCGGTCCGAACAGCAACTTTCTATGTTGAATATTAACCGAGATATCGCGCCTTGGAAAACTCGATTTGTGCGACGTCATCAACCGACGTTGTGCGTAACATGTAATGTGCTACCGCGGTGGATGACGTCATAGATCGAATTTTTCAAGGCGCGATATCTCGGTTAATATTTAACGTAGAAAGTTGCTGTTTGGGCGGATCTTTTTATTTTTAGCTGATCTTCAAGAATAAATCATTAGAACACGATTCTGTTACCAGTGCGACTGACCAATTGGTGAAAATGTGATATTTTTTCCTGCTTGTGACGCTGCAAAAAATCTAAAATACGGGAACCAATCAGAAATGGATTCGTGTTGTCTTTACTCTCAGTATAAAGGGACTCTACACTCGGAAAAAAAAAACATATTGGATCTAGAGTCCAGACTCTTAAAAACATCGACAAGAAAAAATACTCTTGATTCAATCAGATTTAAGCTTAAATCAAGAACCAAGCCTCTTAATTTGAGCGGATTTCCGTTTGATTCAAGCTTAAATCTGATTGAATTAAGAGTCCTTTTTCTTGTCAATGTTTTCAAGAGTCTGGACTCTAGATCCAATGCGTTTTTTTTTCCAGTGTAGGTGAGGCCGATGACTACCGTCACAGCGGAGGATGAAAGCCCGGACGAAAATATTGGTGAAAGTTGAAGAGATCGGGCACAAGGAGGAGGATTAAAAACACTGCAGGACGAGAGCGAGAGGTTGTCCGTGGATGAAAGTCACCGGAATAATTAAATGCAAGAGATTTCTCCGTGCAAAAGCTGTAGGAGGGTCGGAAAGGGAAATAAAAGTGGAGTGGTCACTGCGACTATAGTTCAAACAAAGCACTAATGAACTGTGACCTCCCGTCTGGAACAGTTTCCAGCTTTCAACTCTCCACGGTTGTCGCGGACAGCGAAAATAGCTACCTTTTCAGATCAATAACTCTCCTAGCGAAAGGAGAACACAACGTCCATCTTGTGTTTATCTAAAACAACACTGAAAAAAAAATCTCGGTATATTTACTAAGAAGAGGGTAAAATTACCAAGAATTCAGGGTTCTATCTGATCCCAGTTTCTTCTTGGTAAAATTACCATTTATGGAATTAGTAATTTTACCGAGAATCTCAGTAAAATTATTGAACTTTCTCGGTAATTACCTTGAACCTTGGTAAAAACGCCAATATTTTTTTATCGACTGTGGTAGAATTACCGAGATAAAATGGCAAAGTTACCGGGAATTCATTACCAATAAAAGTGGTATTCTTACCTGAAAAAACAAAAAAATACCGGATTTTAGGTAAGCTTACCAGTCTGTCTTGGTAAAATTAACAATTATTGGTAAGAAAAGTGAGATGGTAAAGGTACCAACGGACCTTGGTAAAAACGCCGAGAATTTTTTTCAGTGAACCCGAAATTTGCAAATGGACGCTCTTGTCAGTAACTTCAACATCGATTGTGCGATATCGATAGAACTTGAACTAGACTAGAGTTTTCAATATCAGGATAAACGATCAGTATAATATGATCAGCGCTGAGATCAGTAATTCAGCTCATATTATAACAGGTATGTATTACACAACTCGAACTTTGGACACACTTTTTTCTGATTATCGCGCTAAGAAAAAGTGGGTCCTCCCAGGGCCGGATTGACCTACTTGCCGCCCATGGGCCGCCTGTATTTTTCTGCCCTCTTTTCATTCGTTTTGCAACATCAATAAAAACTATCAAGTGAACGTGCCGGACGGCAGGGGTGCATAAGACGCGTTAACTTGTGTTGGACACATTTTTTGCGAAAGCCTTGTCAACAAAACTAGCAAATATTCACGGAACTTTGCGCGAAAGTTCCGTAAACCTATCTCAGTGTGGACAAGACCTTCAATTTGTAAGAAATGAACGAAAAAATCATGCAAGAACAAAGCATAAAGGTGGTTTAATAATTTTAACTTCCGCCGCCGCGTCGCTCTGGCCGCACTGTGTTTTGCGCAATGCTTGAAGTATTCCTACAGTCTTGTAGGTGCTATGCGTTTCACGCCGACCGCTGCTGAACGTACTGTGTTTGACGCAATGCGTGAAGTATTCATGCAGTCTTGTAGGCGCTATGCGTTCCACGTCGACCGCTACTGACCGCGTTGTGTTTGACGCTATGCGTGAAGTATTCATGCAGTCTTGTAGGCGCTAATATGTGTTACATGCCGACCGTCGCGCCGAGGGCTTCTCCTTTTCATCTCAAGTCCTCGCGCCGCGCCGCTCCCAAACTGCGTATTTGGTTTCTCTCATAACTCGACTAATTAAAGGTGCTGTCTCTGTATCACCGCCAAAGGACAAAATTAGAAATTACTGTACTCTCGGGAAATGAGGCCCTTTGCGTGGACATATCACATTTTAAGCTCTGAAAATCAGATTGACATCAAATTCAATTTTAATATGAATTATCGGAAATTTAAGTTAATGTAACGACCAAAATCTTATCCTTTTTTATCCATGCATGTACACTTCCATTAGCCAACATGAATTTTTTCAGGCAGCTTCCTATTCACCTTCTGTACGTAAGTCCTTGATAAGGTATAATCAGAAAAAGAAGCGGGAAAATCATGAAGAGCGTGAATAATTTATATGACATTCGATGAAGTTATGAGTTTTCCCGCTGAGCGTGTCAAACCCCTCAATAACAGACCGTGGCTGGCAACGATGCAACTTATTTAACCTCACTTAACTTTAATTTGGCCATGTTTGTCAACCTCTGTCGATTTTGTCAAACGATCGTATATCGAGCAAGCTTTGTCGATAAACAACACTTTAAAGGTTTGAATTTTATCGATCAAGATTATCGACAACAGAAACGGATAGTTTTCACAAGTTCCTGTATAGAGCTCTGAAACACTCATTGATGCACGGTTCACCGCAAAATAAATTGCCGCTCTTTGTACATCTGATGAGGGAGGGTCATCGTGGGCCCAACACAAACATTACCAAGCTGACAAGTGGAGTGTGACATGCACTGTTTGACTTTTTTGTATGCTCTATATTGACGGCTGAAGTCGATAAATTGCAAGCCAATTACAATTTTCAATATTCATTTCAAAGTTTAAAGATGTCCGCAAATCCAGCAAGGCGGTCAAATTGACCCGTAATTAAATATATTGATTCTGGTGGTTTCTGAAGGATAATCTAGGTATGTTATTTCTATATTTTTTGAGGCGAGACATCCTTTTTTTTTAATTTTCACCTTTTTGGTAATATACTGGCGCTCTCTCACTCTCCTCCTCATCCGCCGCACACTGGATCGAGTCAATGAGAGAAGTCGGAAAAAATTTGGAAATTTTACAAGCTTAGAACTCCGTTTATACTAAACATTGGGATTTCAAAAATGGTTCCATTGGTTTCCTCGTAAAATTTTCTTCATGAAGCACCCCTCAAAATTTAAAATGTGACGAAATAAACATCAAATTTGCAGTTTTAGTCAAAAATTTCATGTCCGACCTCTCCAATTGACTAGATCCACTGTGCGCCATATGTATCTCCCGAGAATAAGCTAATAGGGTTACCAAACCGAACTCTCGCCAAAATATCAATTTTCAGACTTCCACCCTTTGGGGCACTTGAGAGACCTCTAAACATCTTTTTACTCTTTTTTTCTTCAAAATTATCACTGATTTAGACATATCATTGCGAATTTCGAGCAAACTTTACCTCAAGTTTTCTCAAATTTAAAAAATAAGAGACCCCTCGATGACGGCGCAGAGATACAACTATTTGTGCTCGATAGATATCCGTACTGCATCTGTAAAATTGAAGGCGCGATATCGCGAGGCGTGAACTTGCAATGCTCTATGCTGCCAATGGGGTGTTGCTCTGATTCGGGAGAAATTGTAAAAAATGAGGACGGTAGGTCGGCCCTATCTTCGGCCGTGTTGTTTGCGTTACGCTTGAAGCACCACTATACAAAAAAGGCAAACGGAACAACCTTGGGATAAACACGGAGCGAGGGAAAGGACGCTCGTTGATGACGGCGCAGACCAGGGGCGGACTGACAATCGAAAATTCAGGAGGCGGCCTAGATTTAGGGGCCCCTCCTGTCGTTCGGAGGCCCCTCTCTGGTGGGTTTGGGGGGCCTACCCCGGAAAAATGTGAAAATTTTACTCTTTAAAAACGCAATTTTAAGCATTTTTGGAGTCAAATTCAAGAGTATTTGGACTTCAAAATAATCTATTCTCAGGATTCTTCAGGGGCCCCTATCACTTCCGGGGCCCTAGGAGCCCACTGGATTTCCCCCTTGTATTCTGTATTATAGGCTTTCGGCGACCTTTTATGTTTCTTAGAGGCAAATTTTCAAAGATTTTGGGGCCTTGTAGTGACTGAAAAATACTGGAAAATTACAACATTACGGGGAAAAACAATGACTCGAGAAAAATCGCCGCGGGGGCCCCTTCAGGACCTCCACGGCAAAATGTTAGGAGGCGATCGCCTCCCCGCCCCCATGGCCAGTCCGCCCCTGGCGCAGACATACAACTATTCGTACTTGATAGATGTGCGTGTTGCATCTGCAACATTGAAGGCGCTATAGCGTGGCCGAATATTATCAGAAATGCCCTGAGTGCATATCCCGTTGCTTAACTTCTCCCCCATTTGATACCATTTTAATGAGAAGTTGAGCGGCGTGACGCCTTGAAACTTGCCGTGAATTTTAGGTACTCAGAGTATGTAAAATGCACTCGCATAATTTCAAAGCAGAATGTTGCATAATTTTCTAGTGGAAAAAAAATTGAGCCTCGTGTAATTAAGTTGATTCTTATAAATGTCCAAAGCGTAGTGGCTGTAAGATCCAGCGGGAGGCTGAACATCGCGCTCAGAAGAGTGTGATCTACTAATCACGAGTCATGATAATGTGCGCAAATTAAAGGGAAATCGCCGCTTGGTTATTAATAGATTGTGGTATAATCGTTCGGTTCATCATCTCTCCAACCGCTGATGATATCTTAATATCAAGAAACTGCTCGCTAATTGACAATTACCTACGATTCCTATAACTGCACTCGAATGAGCAACAGTTGGTTGGTTGGTCGCCAATGCCCGATACAAGCGTGTTGGACCTTGTAATCTGAGGGGGAAATGTATAAATTGCTCCGTACGCGCCTGTGAAAGCTACGGGTCATTGGCTCATGCTGTCCGAACTTTCCCGAGCGTAAATTGGTGCCAGAAAAAACTTTCGAGCAGAGGTGCCGTGGCGACAGGTTGTCTGGTCCCGACATTTTACTGTCATTACTGATAAAAACAGCAGTTTTAAGGATTTGGACAACTGAGCTGAATGTGTAGAACTTTGATGCTTGAACTTTCACCAGGAGGATGACATCATTTTTCAGCATATTGCAATGCTGCTATGCTGAAGAAAAACGCCATGTGAACAGATTTCCTCTCAGAGAATAAATATTTTTGAAGAAAGTTATACATACTTTTCCTTGAAATTTTCAGACTCTTTAGATCAAATTACGAACAAAATTCTCTGATGAATCAGGGGAAATGGATCAACAAATTTTCCCAAAATTTCTTGATATCCGCCTGAGGAAATTTGGCAACAACTGATGGTCCCTACGGCGTTCTTCCTTAGAACGGCAGAATATTGCACCAACATGTGTAATTTACCCATGGTCATGCTCGATTGCACGGTATAATACCTCTCAGATTGAAGATATCTTTCCATCCCTTCAGAATATTTGCCCACCGGGGGGAGAGGGTGGGTTTATTAACGTAACAGTTGCAAACATATCAATAAAGGTTTTGCTAAACGAACTGAATATACCTTCATTTTCTCTTGAACGGTGCATTTAAAATGTGCAAAGTCTCTGCTTTCAAATTTAATTCTTGTTGACATGCTGAGAGTTACTATACCAAGATAAAATTATTTCCAGAAATTAAATCCTTGCTTTCAGCAAGTAGTAGCAGGGAAAAAATCGTTTAGCAGGGAAACCTTCAAAACATTAATTACCCAAACTTAAAGAAAGTATACCGAACGAGAGATACTCTCATTAAAATACAGTAGGTACCCCGCAAACACTTACTTAGGTTGATACATAAATAATTGTATGACTTTTTTGAAGAATGGTGGAGTGCACAGTCGAATATAATGACCGAAAATACACACTTGCTTTGTCAAGTTTAAACATTTCCGTCCCAAAGTATTTTTCAACGTAAAAAATATCGATTGAAATTTTAGATTATGATTCTCAGTTAAATGAATGAGTATAAAAGACAACGGACTGATTTTCAAGTACCTGAAAATTTAAGATGAGAAAGACACTGTATCGTGGGTGGGGTCATATTTTCTGATTTAACCCTCTGTAGCGTGAAGTAATTATTTTGAATCTTGGATTCTGTAGGACACAAATCTCTGTTGTAACTTCGTAAAAGCATGGTCCCAAATACTTCGCTCAAAATTTCGAAATGCTGGTAATCATTTTAAAAAAAAAAAAACTCTAATAATAATTTGCAATACATGCCATGGAGGAATAATTCAATTTCTAAACGACCAAAAAATGCGTAGTTGCAACTATCGATAATGAAACTCCTATACCACGTACCTCGGTTTCCGACGCTGCAGACTTCCTGCCAAAATATATTTCTTTAAAAGGAGAATTATTCAATGTCAATTCCTAAAATATTCCGTGATTTTTCTGATCTGGTTGAATTAAAATCTGGAAAAACTACAAAGAATGATGTTGATTTGAACTCCTCCATAAAAATCATGCAGAAACGGAGATTTTTAAACACCGCAAGCGAAATAATTGATTTGGGAGTTGTACCGTCGATTTGTAACACCATGCCATAGAGGGTTAAACAAAAGCAACGTATGTTATAATGATAATAAAAATAAGGCTAAAAAACTAGGAAACTAAGGCTCGAGGAAAGTGCACTTAAATTAAGAATGAAAATTGCTAAAAATTGAAAAAACTGAAACTTTCCTTACTTAATTATCTGTCCGAAACGTCGTCCGCACAAATAATTGGACGTATTTCTATCAAACGGATACTATGTCCATTAAGACATGAGCCCTGAGACCTATAATACATACATACCAGGGCTCACGTCATAATGCACATAGTTCCGTTTGACAGAAATGCGTCCAATTAAGGAAGGAAAATTTGAGTTTTTAAATTTTCAGCGATTTCATTCTTAACTCATGTTATGCTCAGCAAAGCTTAATCCCTAATCCATATCTTTAGTTCCTCGCCGTGCTGGTCGTGAAATGCATCGCGTTATGAAAGAATGTGTAAAATATGGCACCGAGTGTCATCTTATTTATATGAGCGTCCTCGGTTGCGGTTTAGAAGAAATGAGGTGACGTGACCGTCGTCACCGCCAGAAAATGACTCAGAACCAAAAACTGTGAAAGCTCCGAGTTAAAAATAGAGAGTGATTCCACCTTGAACCCCACACTTGCTTTAAGCACGTTTCGGCGCTCACAAAAACATGTCAAGTTGAGTCTCCACAAAAAATACGGGTCAGAGGCTCTTTGTCCTTCTTCTTTCGAGAACTTTTATTTTTAGGCTGAACCTCGAAATATTTCATGTTTACCGGGTCTCAGAATACGGGTCAGTTTTTATGCTGCTGCAATTTTTCGGTCGAGCTCTTTTATTTTAATTGCATTCGCTACTACCTTTATTTAAGGCATCACTCAACTTAGAGGTTTTGAAATGCAAATGGTTGAACTTAAATAGCGTTAAATATAATATTCAGGTGATGAAACTACGTGAAACAAAATTCGCTTTAGCGATGAAGCATTCACTTAATAAAAAACAACCGTGGTTTGTCTTCTCATCATATGATAAAACGCTTTTACTTGCTAATAGCCAACTTTTTAGGTAAGTAGTAGGGTCAGTAAACCGTTTGGACAAGAATATTCGATATCACTTGAAAATTTCTACAAAAAAAAGCATAAAAGTTTGCGATCAATGTAAAGATGGCTCATACTTGAAAATAATGTAAGGTAATCAAGGTACTAAAGTGATGAAAGCTTACTCACTGTAATTATTCTTTACGTGCATATTTGCCACATCACAGTTGTTTTTTTACGATTACTTTTATGATTTATTTTTTCAACACATATCGTTGTCTTGTATCTGACTAACATGTTTATTTATGTCTGTTGACCTCTGATGTGCCAATACGATGCATTAATGTTTATTGAGTTTCTCGTACCTCGAATCCCATGTTTCCCAGTTTCATTGAGCAGACGTAAGATCTTTGGCATAGGTAAAAGGTGCATATTGTAGACTCAAAATTATCAAAACTAATCCAAAGAAACTATATTTGAATGGAATAGAGATCTTTCTCGTTTGCTATATATGGTCTTTTACTTTATGCAGAATATATTTAGCTCTCTTAATTTTAATGACTGCGCGTTTTTGCAGTATGAGTGATAAAATTACAAAGTAAACTAAATGCCACAACTGTTTCTCCGCTTTAAAAACAAAATGCGGCCCTCCTCCAACAAAAAAATCATAAGGTCTGAGAAATCAGCAATGCATGTTTGCCACAGGTACATCAGAGAATAGAAGCACAACTCAGCAAAAGCAGAATTTATGTATCTACTCTTCAAAATATTGACATTTATTTATTTATTTATTTATTTTTTTTTACTTACTTCCGAGAAAAAAGAGGTATTTGGCAGAATCTTTCATGAATTCGTTTCTGATTACACTTTGTACTCACATTACAATATTGCGTATTTCATGGGCACGATGTCTTTTTTGAAAAATTAAAATAAAACTTCTTGGGACATTTTGAAATATCTCAGGAGACTTAGTTTTTGTGTCCTTTTTTAGCACTTCTCACTTTTTATTATCTAAAAATTCTGCTAACTCCCTGTCAAAACTGCTCAAAGCTTGCGGAGGGCGAACTTCAACAGATTCTCGCTTTTGGTTCATTTTTTAGCCCATTCCGTAGGAAAAAGTTAGCATGCTGCCTACCTCCTAGCTGAAAAGACTGGTCAAAATCAAAAGGCTAGCGTAGGTATAATATTATATCCAGGTGAGGAAGCTACATGAAACAAAATTCGCTTGAGCGATGAAACATTCACTGAAAAAACAACCGTGTTTTGTCTACTTGTTATATGAAAAAATTATTTTACTTGCTAATAGCCAACGTTTCAAGTAGTAGGGTCAGTAAACCGTTTAGACAAGAATATTTGACATCATTTGAAAACTTTTACTTAAAAAAAAAAAAAAAAAAATTAAAGTTTGCGATTCATATTTTCATGAATGGACAGAAAGCAGCGATAGATTGAGGTTGAATAAAGTAATAATCCTCGACGGGTTCGTTTTACCAAAATTTATTTACAAAAAATAAACTTAAATTTTAGAGACTGAAGATAAGACACATGATATACACTAAACAGTTTCAAACAGTCAAGTATGAACAAACGTTAACAAAAAATGGTATAAAAAGTATTGTGTAAATGATAAAATGGATAGTTACAACGCCGCTGCCGCCTGGAGGCTCGGCCGGCTGCCCGCGGTGAAAATTCGCGTCTCGCTGGACGATCGATGCCAGGGACCAAGAGGAAAATCGATGAATTTACTTTCCGAGGAGGATTTTGCGGGAGGCGCCGATGTTTTGGCCGGATTGTGTGGCGCCCTTGTTTGAACCAGCCTGGAGACCGATGATCGTTTTGCCGGCGGCCAGAGTCTCTTCGTCGAAGTCCCGTTTGTTCTCGTCGGCGGGTTTTGGTCCCAAGTAGGGTCCGCTCCAGTTTGGGTCCTTGTAGGTCTGTGTCAAAAAGTTTAAAAAAAAGTTAATTAATTATGCATCATGAGAGATTCAAGAAATTACCTCTTGAGGTGATTCAATGGACGTCATATTTTGTGTCAAAACGGCATGCGATATATCGCATATAATTCGTTCCATTTTTTCAGGTACTCGTCCTTTTTCTCAAATTTTGAGATCGCAATTCTGTTGTCAGGAGACTAAAGCACTAACTTACCAATTTTAACAAAGAAATTCAACGTAATGAAGGCGTGATTTTTTTAAAGAGAAAATATCGCATTCGAGTGCAGTTTCGATATCAGTATCGAATGCGATGTTTTCTCTCTGAAAAAACCACGCCTTTATTACGTTGAATTTCTTTGTTAAAATTGGTAATTGAGTGCTGCTGTTTTGACAACAGAATTGCGATCTCAAAATTGGAGAAAAATGACGAGTAGCTGAAACAACGGAACCAATTGATGCGATATATCGCATGCCGTTCTGACACAAAATATGGCGTTCATCGAATCACCTTAAAAGCGAATTTTATTTAAGGGTAACCCCTTTTGGAAGTTCTGCCCGGTTTTGTCTCATCGACCATCAACACTAGTTGCCAACAGATTCGACCAATCAGGTCCGTTGGTTTTCGATAGATCGATCCTTTTTTAGGACCACCTCGCGAGATGGCACCAGAATCACGCACCAGCGTTGCGATTCGTCAGTTACTGAGTCGGAGGTTCCGAACAAGAATAAAACGGCAGCTGTGAGGTTCGGGCGCAAAATTAGTACCGAGCCTCTAAATAAAATTCGCTTTAAGAGATACCAAAATCGATTATGGAAGTTGAAACAAGCACATATCGCTGGCCAAACTGCAAAACCACGTATTTCCACCGCGGGGTTTCATAATTTTCGCTCCTATTTTATTTCTCGAGTTTTGAAATTCATATAGAATATACTACTAATAGAGAGGAAAAATCAAGGAAATTTTCAAGAAATTAAGAAATCGATAATGGGAGTTGAAACAGGCCCATATCGATGGCCAAACTGCAAATTTACGTAATTCCACTGCGGGATTTCAAAATGTCCGCTCCTATTTTATTTCTCGAGTAGATATGCCAATCTCACAGTTTGAAATTCATGTACAAATATTCTACTAACGGAGAGGAAAAATCAAGAAAATCAAGAAATTACGTTGACTAATTTTCCAAAGAAAAAATAAAGCAGAACAAGTAGTCTGCATCGTCAAAGAGGGAGACACTTACGTGGTTTCGCACTTTGGCCGTCGATATCTCATTAGGTGACTTAAAAAAAAACGCTTCCATTTAATTTTGAAAAGAGAAAGAAAAATCAAAGCGGGCAATTTTTTAAATACAAACAGCGTTTTTCTCCCTTCACGAGTAAAATAATTAATCATTCTCCAAAGCATGGATGAGACTTGTAGATATGCGATTTTTACGTAAAATTTCAGGAGAGGCACGGCAAGAATATTATAAAATGGGAAAATTCCACCACAATTCGTCGCTCCTCTGACGTAAGGGCGTAACTCTACTTCCACATGAGCCTTAGAAAGCATAGAGTTACACGGAGCACAGGGGTCACGTGGAAATCGAGATACGCCCTTACGTCAGAGAAGCGCCGAATTAGGGACATGAGGAATAGGTACTATTTTAAGAGGATACCCCCTTCCCCCGCGTTTGAGACTTTGATGTAAAGCGCATTGAAAGCACTTGATTGTTGTGGGAAAATGACGGCTAGAAGTTTTTTACCTGTCTGCCAAGAGCGAAGATCGTGTTGGTCACTTGAGCGATGTCTTTCTTTTCCCACAGATCGACCGTCTGGAACACGTCAACGTCGTTCACTCCGTATGCCTTGATGGCTGCCTGGAAACTGGACGCAGAAAAATCCATTAGAGAAAACGAGAAATTGTTCTCTAAAATTCACTAGTATACTTTATAACACAAAAAAAAATCATGAGGAAACGCGTGAACCAAAACGCTAGAGTTGCATAGAGTACATAGAGTCGTAATGTAAATGGGTGCCATGTTCTGCTCGACGAGTTCCGAGCCCGGTGTGCGCCGAACTCGGGTCACTTTTACGAAACATGTTCGATCCAAAATGCCGGTGTGGAACACGTGGTAATTCCTATCCTCTATGTTTACATCGGATGGCCGGGGACCCGTGTATCGCAAACAATCGATCATGTATCGAAAAAAAGGCCCGCCGTCACACAGAAGTCTCGGAATTCAGGACCCAGAAAATGCTTTGAAGTGGCGCCAGCTCTCCCACTTACATTACGACTCTATGTACTTTCTGTAGAGTTGCAAGGCGCTTGGGGGGGGGGGGCTGGGAAGGTTGGACCGCAAAACGTTCAGGGGACGTAGCCTCTAGGTATATTATAGTCTCAGCGTTACCACGAGAAATGTTTTTATAAAAATAATATATTGAGAACAGATCAGATCTCTGTACGTTTTTGGATCACGGCAATTAAGATCCAAACAGAGAAATTGCACCTGGGCGCATTTTTAGCGATGCAAACATTCCTCCAGCATTGAAGGAGGTGTGGGCTCTAAAAATGAATCCCGCTGAGAAAAATTCAATTTAAGGTAATTTTGAATTTTCAAATGCGGGAAAAATAAACACTGTGGCCCTAATACAATTGGCGTATAAAATCGCCATTGATCACCTTTAATGATAATAATTTCATTTGCCGTATGATTCCTCTCACCCTACAATTGGACCGCGTTAAGCAGAGAGGAGCCAAAGCCACACCGGCTATTGCCTTTGGCTGGGCAATTCAATTTCTTACATGAAAACGGTTGTGCGGATTTTTGTTCAAATTTTAGTGAATTTTCTGCATAGTACGAAGACAATTCCTTAAAATTTTCAAAGTAATCCGCACTCTTGTAAAAAATTAAATCGCCCAATTTTTTTACTAATGTAACTTGGTTACTTTCTACTAAACGCGGTTCAAGTAGTATTGCCACTGTTGCACGGGAATCAATTGATTTAATTGTTATTTATCACCATTTAGACGAGAAGAGAGTGCAGTAGGTAGTTATGAATGCGATTTATTTCGCCATTCGTCGTGTTTTAGGCAGATCAAATCATTCTTGATATTCTGCACGGCAAATAATAGTCATTTATTATTTTGAAAGAATCGAGTATCAAAACACGGCCCTGTAATCACGTACCTAACTGACGCCTCTAACCTCAAGCCTAACCGCACCTCACGTTGCCAAATTTCCTCTCTCGTTTTATTTTTCAAAAGAAAATTGAGCAGCATATTACAATTTCCTGAAAATTTGTGTGAATTTTGTATAGCTATATTATGATTATACGTATATTCAAAAAATTTTAAGTCTGGATGTAGCTTGATTTTCTGTTGAAAAAAAATATCATAGGAAATTAGGCAACATGCCATGCAGTTAGGCTAATTCTAGTTAAAACTGTCCATTTGTTTAAAACCTAGTTTCATTTTCATTCCGAGTCTAAAAGTTCTCCAACGGAGTTTCGGATGATTTATAATCCATAAAATTTCTCGTTTCACGCAAATAACAGACCTTGCTAAAAAGGGGTCCAGGGTTGCCAGATTGCCTATTCGAAAAAGAAATTCCCATTCGTATCGTGTTGCTCGTAGAATTTCGGAGTAAGAGCGCACGAACGGCAACAACGGAACGAGTAAATATAAATATAGAGAAAGGATTGGTGATGCGGGGTGTTAACTTTATGAAATGATTCAACCTACTTGTTGATATTTTCCATCATCTTAAATTGTCCACCGGATGAATTGATTTTTGGCACGGCTCCAGGTTTCAGTTTGTTTATGAGCTGGCATAGGACCTGTCCGTCTTTCAAAACATCCTCGTACAATTCACCCTTTGGGAATTTGGTTCCTAGGACAGATTCGATCCACTCCTGGGCCTCTTGATCTTGCTGAGGGTTCCGCTTGGAAGCGATCTGGAACAAACAAATCAATCAAATTTTATTTCGAGCGTTCTTGTGATCTTGCATTGTGAAGTTGATCCAATGGGTCACTTTTTCATTTAATATTCGGAAAGTACCTGATCGTCATCTTCCGGTCAAAGTATCACAAGCGCCATGCGACGTTTCAACATTTCCGCCTCCATTTCATTTCTTTACAGGTATAAATGTTCAACGAAGCTGCCCGAAACTTTCACTGAATTTTCTTTGTGCTGCCGATAAAATTCAGTAAAATTTTCGAACAGATTCAACCAAGAATTTATCTGTGAAAAAATTAAATGGCGGCGGAAATTTTGAAACGTTGCATGGCGCTTGTGATACTTTGGCCGGAAGGTGACAAGGTGAGTATATTACGCGCGTGGTGATTGATTTCGAATGTTTGGAGCCAAAATTCTAGACAAGCCCGCTTTCATAGGCGTGCAAAGGGGGAAGGGACAGGCGGGGCCTGGCCCCGCTAAAATTGAAAATAGTATAATACCCCAGAAATTTTGGATAAACCTTCGTCGAGAAAGATTGTCTCTTTTACCGTAGAGTCTTAAGTGAAAACACCGTGTTCATTCAGTTAGTATTTTCGTCGCGTTTCAAACGCGCCGAAATTGCGGGAAAATGATGGCAGTAAAGTGCTGCGGCAGTCAAATCGTCATCTATTCCCATTTCCCACTGATGTTTGGTGAATAAAAAAAGCGTATTTCAATGTGAAATTGTTGCTTGTTTACTACAGATAATATGAATGAGATTAGATTCTTTGATTCGTAGGTTATAATTTCGACATGCCATGCCGGTGCGCACATTACAAACGCAAAGATGTAACTCAGAGACCGAGAAATACGCAGTTCAAAAGGCGCAACTTTTTCGCAAAAAAACGCCCCGGTTTTTCGCCGATCTGAATGGTGTCATCCGGCACCAAACAGAATCGAGCACGGGTTTCTGCGACTTAAGTCTTCTGCGTCTTTCTACGCTTCGTGTATGAAAATAATAGGGTTCTACGCGTCATTTAACTCAAGAAAAATGCATTCGAAAGTCAAAATTCGTTCATGGTTTAAAGACCCATTCGATCAGCATCGAATGGAGAAAAGGCGAGAGATTTAACTTATTTTCTGCACGATTATAAGAAAAAAAGTGAGAAAAAAGTGCATGGAAGTAATTTAATAAAAATGTGAGTTATTATCTCATATGTACATCATTGTAATGACATCACCGGTTGTTTCATGCATTTGAAAGTAGTTGAAATGATTATGTAGTAAATCAATCATATTTAACAACATTTAGCTGACTCTAGATGAGTACGTAGTTTTTGTAGGTCTACAGCCATCAATAAATGATATAAGAAGAACCTATCAATAGCTGGGAATTAGTGCAGGTTGTGTCCCCTGGATGTCACGAATTTGACATAAAGAGGACGGTAGTTGCATACTTTATAAAATGAAGGCGGATCCCTAGTAAAAGTGAATCAGTCTGACATCAGGCTGTGCTTCATAAACTACCCTGAGTCAGACTGATTCAGGCTGATGTCAGACTGATGTCAACCTGAATCAGTCAGACTCAGGGTATTTTATGAAACATAACCTGACGTCAGGCTGACTCACTTTTACTGGGGGAGGTTTCCCAAAACACGGAGGGATTGAAATAAATTAGAGTTCTAAACTCTTTGAAGTTTGTTTGAGAAAAAGAGTTAATGCACAATGCGCTGCAAACAGGAATAATCTCATCGTTTTTTTTTTCTTTCATCGCTCCTCATATTTGCAAGACGTGTTTTTGCATACAATTTTCCCGAGCTGAAGGTGATCACGTGGTGCAACAATGCACTAAGTATTCATCGGTTGTTGGTCCCTTTTTTATTTCTTTTATCCTCAAAAATCACTGCTTTTAACGAAGAGATGTGCAAATAAGTAGTCTGCCAATAGAGACATGGGTCCAAAAAAAAGAAATTTGAAATAGACAATCTTTTCCATAAATTTATAGCAATGAGGCTGGCTCGTTCTCAACGAAAAAAAAATTGTACATTAAAAAATTGTTGGACTTCATGGTTGGTCCCTTGAATAATAGACCCGCTCAAAGAATACAAACACTTTTCGTATCTCCATACAGTTTTTTCGTATTTCCACTCGACGGTGAAACTGCAAAAACGCGTATCTCGGTTGTGGTGTTTCGAAATATCTGCTCCATTTTATTTTTTCAAAAGGAGATCGAATCAACACCAAGGCTTGAAGTTTTCACAAAATATTCTTTATAAAGAGAAAATAAATCACAGAAATTTAAAAAAAATGACGTGCAATAGTATTCCATGCAGAAAATAAAGTATGACAGGAAACTTTTGACGCCACCAACCGAGATACGCATTTCTGCAGTTTCATCATCATCATGGTGATCTTTTTTCACAAGAGTTTTTAGGAATTTCGACGATGCAATCGGAAATAACTTGCTCGCGGGAAGTTCTAATAGAAAACCGTATGTTTTGACTTTCCGTTAAAAAAAACGCTTGTATTAGAATCACTTGGCGTAAGTATTGTATTGACCCTTGTTACACTTTTCTTTACAGTGATCCGGTGAGGTCCCGAATTTGAGCGTCCTGGTGTAAGTTTGGTGGTGACTGACCGACACAACGCGAATTATTCAATAACTCGAAAAAAGGTAACTTTTTTTGTTTTTTTAAAAAAAAAAAAAAAAAAAAAAAAAAATCACTAATGAGCCACGAAAGAGGATTAAGACTCAAATTTTTGACAAGGAAGTGAAAGGAATTGAACCGCTCAAAAATTTCCAACATATCACTTCACAGAGCATCACTGATTTGGAAGAGAATTCACTTTTTTGGAGGACACCAGAGGAAAAATAGCAGAAAAGGGGTGGGCAAAAATTACCTTTGCTCTAACTGCACGTTCGAGAGACATTTTGTATTTTCGTTCGGAACCTCAAAGACACAATTCACCGGGGGCGAAAAATAAAATGCAGAAACTGAGAAAGTTTGTCGAGGGAGGCCCCCTTTATAACCTACGTCCGAGCGGCAAAAATAAATTTCATGTGGGAGGCTACTCAGAACATCCCATTCTGGATGGACCAAGCTCCATACTCAAGCGAGGTAGGACTGCTCATGTGATGTAATTTCTATTTTTACCTTTTCATTCTTTCATTATTTCCTTTTCATTTTTCTTCCAAATTCATACACATAGCCATGTGTCATTTTTATTTATATTGAAACAAAATTTGTCGGATGTAAACAAGTTCAACTCTAAAATAGAGTATCTAATCGACTGTGCTGACATTGGAACTTGCGCTTCAATACCTCGGAAAAATTACCATGTTATTAACCGGTCCATCCTAAAATATACCTAAGATTTTTAAAAAAAAATAAAAACAACTTAATCGACCCGAAACGATCATACAAAATCAACTGAAAATGGGACTAAGGTCGCAAAAAGAAAAACATAAAATTAAAAACCCGGGGCGTTTCGCAGGACCACATCTGCATTTTCAACCGGAAAAAAGGAAGATTAAAAAGAAACAAACAGAGCCTCGCCGCTATTCTGCCGTGCTAAGGAAGAACGCCGTATGAACATTCGAGAGTTGCCAAATTTCCTTTGATGAAACGTTTACTTTCGAGGATAATTATGAATATTTCTCCTTACAATGTTCAGACTTTTTAGATCCAATTACAAACGGAATCCTCTGTAAAATTGTAAGAGAAATAATCACAAATTTTCCTGTAATCTGTGACTTATCGCAGGGAAATTTGGCAGCGCCTGATGGCTTACACGGCGTTATTACTTAGCACGGCAGTATTATCGTAAGACCCTAAGATTTTATGCGAGAACTAGTAGCTTCATTTAAATACTTCATCATTGGTTAGTTATTTTATAAACTCGGTTCACTGTGCTCTGATTCGATGATCCTGAAGGAATCAGTGACGTAATACATATTTTTTACAGGCTCTGGGTCCTGCCGCACCGGGCTCTGATTTAACTACTTATAGGTTGATTTAGGTACATCTGACGGGACTTTTTTTTAGCACTTCAGCGCAAAAAATTACAAATATGTTGAGATGCGTTTGAATTTTTCCTGAAATGATCGTGATACTTATTCGCCGTATTAGGCCTCCTTACATCAGAGAGAGTAGGAATGCAACCCTTATTTTAAGACGACAACGTCTCTATGTATTAAAACAGTCAAAACATTATTCGGAAAAAGTGACGATGTCGCGATAAAAATCAGTGATAGTTTGCTTCATTGGCAACATAGATAACGATGGAATTAAGTTATGGTGTAAGAGAATTTGAGAAATAAACAGAGCTGCCCTAGTTAGTGTCCAACAGGATGGGGGAAACAATATAATAATATCATTTTAACCCCTGGATGCAACTATTCGGGCTTCATGGATGTCCATGCCGCATACACACTCAGGTGAAGGCGTTTTGACTGACCGGGCACTTACCACTTCACCTGCGGCGCAGCGACAACGGCAGGCTTCACTGCAAGGATCCAAAATGGCAGCTAGGGTGCTTTCAATTCTTTTGTTTCTACAACAAAGATACCCCGTAGGTATAAATAGTTGCATACAGGCGTAGGATGCAAAGTATCTTTCGGGCGTCAATTTTGATATCGCGATGTGTGCCCGCGTATCACAATGGAGCGTAAATACTGGAATCATTTTGCAAATTAATGAAATAAAATTTAAAGAATTTTCCCGTAAAATTGCAATATTTTTAAATGCCGATTTTAAACGATCAACAAAATGAGTTTCCTGTATGGGAAAGGTAAACAATTTGCAATCACTGGGAAAAAATTTCTTGAGATATTATTTTGACTTGAAGTGTAGCCTCTTCTTGTCGATAATTTTTTTCTTTTTTTCTTTTTTAGTCAAACATGTGCGGATTCAACTCAAAATCAGTTTTTTATGTTAAAGAAGCGTCATTTTTATTATTGTTAAGTTTAAAGTTTAAAAAACGATAGCGAAACAACATGTCTTTAACTAAAAAAAAAACTGACTTTAAGTTAGACGCGCACGAATTTAATTTAAAAACATTTTCAAAAAGAAACGACGCTTAAGTTAAAATGATATCTCAAGATTTTTTTTTTCAGTGATTCATACGAAATTGGAACCTATGTCAAATATGTTGCAATATATTTCATTTAAAGGAGTCCGTTCAATCGCCTAAAAATTGGTACTTTGGCGAAAGTTGCGTCGTGGCAGGGAACTATTCTTTGATGACTACCCATCAAAAGATGCGTCACAGGCGTCAAAAAGAGTCAACCTCAACGTCGCCCAGGGCCGGATTAAAGGGGTGGCTACATAGGCCGCGACCCATGGCGGCAAATTTAGGGGGCGACAAATGTTGTAATTTTTTTCAAATATAGGTATCAAGAAAAAAAATCTGATTAGAAAAAAAATTACAAACGAGAAAAGGCGAAAATGCTATCATTTCCGGAGAGTTAAAGTATAGTAATTTCTAATTTGTTCGTCTTTCGGCGATACAAGAGACAGCGCCTTTCATTATGAAACACATATTAGCGCCCACAAGACTCCATGAATACTTCACGCATTGCGTCAAACGTATTGCGGTCAGCAGCGGTTGGCGTGAAATTCATAGTGCCTGAAAGACTGCATGAATACTTCACGCATTGCGTCAAAAACAGTGCGGTCAGCAGCGGTCGGCTGGTCGGCGTGAAACGCGTAGCGCCTACAAGACTGTAGGGATACCTCACGCATTGCGCCAAACACAGTGCAGTTGGCGCGGTGGCGGAAATCAAAATCATTGAACCACGTTCATGTTTATTCTTTCATAATTTTTTCGTTCTTTTCTTATAAGTGAAAGGCCTCGTCACAGAGATAAATTTACGGAAATTAATTTTTGCGCAAAGTTCCGTGAACGTTTGCTAGTGTTGACTGGGCTTCCACAAAAAATGTGCCCAACACAAGTAAACGCGTCTTATGCACCCCTCCTCCTTCGGCACGTTCACTTGATGGTTTTTATTGATGCTGAAGAGAAGGTGAGAAGGTGAGAAAGCGCCAGTATGCCACGAATAGGTGACAATTTCAAAAAATATAATTTTTATACCCTCCAAAACATAGATAATACTCCAAAAACGATAAAAAACGACGTGTATTGAAGTACGGGTCTGTTTGACCTGCTTTAGGATTTTGGGTTTAAATGGACTACGCATTTTGCAATTTGGAACTATAAATTCTAGCCCGGTTTAAAAACAACGTACGTGCCATTAGTTTCCCTATGCACTTAAGTGTTTTTCCAGAAGAGCCAGGATTTATGGTGCCAAATTGCAAAATGCAGTCCAAATGAAGTCTTGGGCATTTGAGGGTAAGACTGTTAACACTTTGAAGTTATTCGATTGAAAGAAAGAACTTGAATCGATCTTTTTCTTTATTTTCTGAGGTCCGATTTCATCAATTCATTTTACTCGAGGAGTAGACTGTTGTTGACACTATGATGTAGCAATCAGTCGTGATATAGCGTCCAAAAATCTGAGCAAGGTGTCGAACATGCCGGGCGTGACTGCCACCGAAGCAAGTTTGCCGCGACGAAAAAACGCCCTCTTGAAGAGCCAGACGTTAACCAAATTTCTCCTGATTTTTGAAACATAATTTTTGAGGAAAGTTAGGAATGCATTTCCTCGAAATTTTCAGAATCATTAGGTATATTAAATTGTGCAAAAAATTCTCTGAAAATTTGAGCAATAAGAGCTTACGGGTTTTCACTTGATTCATATTTAGTGGGAGGGAATTTGACAGTGCTCAAGTGTTCATAGGTACGCCTTTTTCCTCAGTCACTTCAATATACTGCTGTTCGTGCATACATGACGATTATTTTGGTAATAACGCCTTGATGCAACTATTCGTGCTACGTCGACATCCGTATTGCATTATGGCAAATTGAAGGCGCTCCGGCCATTCTGGCCCGTGAAGCATACTCACGCCCACATGCGCTGTCACAGCTCAGTGCAGCTCACAGTAGATCGAGTCAATTAGAAAGGTCAAACATGAAATTTTTTATTAAAACTACAAATTTTTTTATTTATATCGCCACATTTTGAACATTAAGGAGTGCTTCTAGAAGAAAATTTCACGAGAGAACCAATGGAACCACTGTTAGAACTTCAAAGTTTTGTATAAACGGAGTTATAAACATTTGAAGTTTCCAAATTTTGGCCGACCTCTCCTATTGACTCGATCCACTGTGCGGCGGTGGGTCGCAAATTATAATATTTTGATATATATGAAAATGTTGCGGAAATATCCTTTCCTGTCCTCTTGTTTTCTTTTTATCAGAGTTTATATTCATCTTGCCGCATATGCGTAACGGCGCGCCACATGCTGCTCCACGCACAGCTTTATGGGGCAGTACGACCGAACGAGATGCCTTCCATTTTGTTAGTTGCAACACGCGTGTCCATTGAGAACGAATTGTTGTATCGAGCATTCGCGGATCAAAGGGGGAGGAGCGTACGCCTCCCGTCCGAAAAAAAGGACGAAGAAAAAAAAAGGAATGCAAAAAGAATGAAGTCTTTACGAAGAACAGAAGAAGGAGGGACGCTTATATTTGATAATTATTCATGATGAAATTACTCAAATTGCATTTTGGGTGCTTTATAATTGCAAAAATTTTCAAGGAAATGACCCCCGGAGAGGGATCGGACCTTCCTTTCGCCCCTCGCGTTCGTGAGGGTGCGTGTATGTGTGTGTTTGCGTCTGAATCCGCCTATAGATCGTATTCGATACATCAACAGGTGAGATTGTATCAATATCGATTGGTTCAAAACATGAACATGCCTCAAAAGTCAATTTAGAAATCTGTAATATATCTAATAATGTAACGGGTCCTTTGTGATCGAAATTTTATTCTTTCGAGTATCAAATGACAATAAGAAGTGAAATTGTTGGGAATTTTCTTATTTTCAAATTTTCCGAATTAAATTCGAAAATTTTGATTTGAGGTTATGTTCTATTTTTTTGAACCAAACGGTACATCGAACCACTATCGAATACGATCCATATAATATTCCACGACACGAAGCTGCGTTTATGAAAACCATGAACGATTTATTTCAAGAGAGGTCATACAACTCGCATCCAATTAAGTACGGGAAAGAGCTGCATCAATTTTCATGCCGCAATCACACGCTGAATTTGGCAGCTGAATGTGGCAGTCTACAGTCAGCGCTCAACAGCTGACATTTCACCAATTCGAGTTATTTACATCCAAATGTGTATCAAATCTATTCGAATAGTTCAGAAAAATCCGATATTAGCCGATGGTCGCTGAGAATCGTCGCAGGCATCGGGCCAATGACTTCCATATTCAAGCCACATTCAGCGTGTGATTGCGGCATCACTGTTTGCGCAGATTTCCCGCCGCGCCGATCGTTCGTGCAACGGCCAATCAGCGTTGAGGCCGGGAAAGTAAGTGATTCGTGGACCTTCCGTTGACCAGGTGGCGGGCAAAATTCAAATTTCATTGAATATTTCACGACTTCCCACGAGGTTTACGATCCACGAGGCTGCGTGTTTAATTTAGGCAACTATGAACGATTTATTTCAGGAGAGGTCATACAACTCGCATCCAAAAGCACGGGAAAATGCTGCTCTCAATGCCCGCGCAGATTTCCCGCCGCGCCGATCGTTTAGTGCAACGGCCAATTAGCGTTGAGCGCGGGAAAGTAAGCGATTGGTTTTCCTCTCGTTGACCGGGTGGCGGGAAAAATTCAAATTTCATTAAATATTTCACGACTTCCCACGAGGTTTACGATCCACGAGGCTGCGTGTTTAATTTAGGCAACTATGAACGATTTATTTCAGGAGAGGTCATACAACTCGCATCCAAAAGCACGGGAAAATGCTGCTTACAATGCCCGCGCAGATTTCCCACCGCGCCGATCGTTTAGTGCAACGGCCAATTAGCGTTGAGCGCGGAAAAGTAAGCGATTGGTTTTCCTCTCGTTGACCGGGTGGCGGGAAAAATTCAAATTTAGTGGATTATTCCACGATTTAAAGTACGGGAAAATGCTGCATTAATTTTCACTGTCCACGCCGATTTCCCGCCGCTCGTTATGTCAACGGCCAATCAGCGTTTCGTTCGGTTACACAATCATTAAGATCAATCGTGATACAGAGTCCCTGCAGACGATCCGTGCCAGGCTTTTTTCTCTGTAATTTAAGTTCGGACGATTTTCGGAACC